>JBBDHI010000024.1:7358568-7369485 GCA_037177115.1 Craterocephalus stercusmuscarum
TTTAAAAAGAAAATTAAATAAAGGGGAGCAATAGTCAACCAAACCCTTGTTTCTTTTACAGTTTGTGCCAAGTGTAATTTCTAATAAAAGTCTAAAATAGTTTTGGAAATAATTTTGTTTGATTAATTTCACCTTTATTTAATTTTCTTTTTAAATGGAAGTTGGGAAAAGGCTGTTTGGAAGTTGTAGCTAGCTGTTTAGATCTGTCTGCTAAAAGCATCAGTCTGATTTTATTCCTTTCAAAATCTGTACGAAAATGTGGGAAAAACGGTTTTGTGGAACAACTTCCTGGATGGAATTAATTACGTTTGGACGTCTGTGTAAGTCAAATGTAAAGCTAGCTTTACATTTAACTGATAAAGTGATATTGTGCGGCTCTTGTTCCTGATTTTCTAGGTTATCTTTTCCTTCTCTCCAGAATGCCACCCTTCTCCTAAGATATATTCACACCTACGGTTACTTTCCATTTGATCAACTGATGCTTGGTTTTAATGTGTAATTAATGAAAATGCAAATACTTTATTCAGTCTTTTGTTCATAGAAGTTGCTGTGACGCACTTACAAAATATCACCCTAGAAAATAATGCAAGGTAAACTTGCATGCAAATGTAGCACTGCAATTAACTTAGTTCTTATTTCAATCTTTTTTGTGGTTGTTTGTGAGCATGGCACGAAGTCAACTTTATTTTATCAATGACACACTTCTGTTTGGACAAAACACACTCATACTTGGAGGACACTGAAAAAAATGTCAATTATACCGTTCGATTAAAAATAAAGAAAAGAAGTGTTTCGTCAGGTAATTTTCCTCCAACATGTACATAAGACAAGTTTGCCCTTAATGCCTCATTCCTCAGATCCAGCAAGTGTTGACGAATGAAGTTATTTTTGGAGACAATAGAAAATAATTTCTTTTTAATAAGAATTATTTGGGGAGACCAGCATATTCTTATTTGACAACTTCTTTCAGAAATGTTTCTAGTCATTTGAAGCCAGCTCTGTTACATCGTGTCTTTCTCTTACCACCCAACATGTATGAATGCCTGTATATGCAATACTGTGGAGGTGTGACGTTATACAGTTCAACGCTTCTCTTGGTCTCCTTGTGTAAATATTCAGGTTGTAATCAAATAAAATGATGTTGATTGTGACCTTTTCTTACGCAGCATGCTTTGTTTTTGTTCAGTAAACTCCAAACATCACACACTACAACTCAGTTTTACAGCATAAAAAAAAAAAGAAAAAAAATTTAAATAATTTATTTCTGTGTTCTTTTTCCACATTAAATAAAAGCTATTGGACATTTCCAGATCATAAATCAAGAGATGGGACGGGGTTAGAGGGACAGAGGGAAACAGACATGCAAAAAACACATTTGCTCTCCACTTTTCCCGCTTTGTGAATCTTGGCGATGGCAGTGCTGGCCACCCCAGAAAGACTGTAGTTGGTCAGTCGGTTGCTTTCTTGTGTTGTGGGAACATTTTGTGGCAATGCCAATAAAAATCTGAGTGACGCGCTGGTTTCTGCAGAGAATTCATAGCTGGAAATGTAGAATGGCAGTTGCCCTAGGTAAGGATAACACAGCCGACGTCCAAGATGAGGAAATAAATTACTTCTGACATCTGCGAACACTGAACTGGCACGTCGTGTCTAAACTGATTCAAACTGCTGAGGAGTCATCACGCTAGAAAAGTGGGTAAAGTCTGCAACACCACAAGCCACGGATATGAACTGATGACAGAGCCCTTCAGTCTGTGATCTTGATAGAGCCACTCGGCTCGCTATGGCCAGCCGTAATGCCCATAAACCTCATGGAACTGCCAGAGTTTCACAGGATTGAGACAAAGAAAAAAGATGACACACCATTTCCTTCAAAATCCATAATCTGCTTTCACTGAAAACTGGTCTGAAAGAATGAGAATCTCTTCCCTCTCATAAGTGGTCAGTATGTGAAAGAAGGAAGGCAGAGGCAGAGAGAACATAAAGGGGATAAAAACATGCCTGACGATGGGACCAATTTAATCCTCCAGAATGAAACAGGAGGAATTTAAACAGGGTCATAATTAAAATAAACAGACAAAACGATGAGCAGCGGGGAAAACAGTTGGTGTTCAAGGTCTTAGATTGTTTTTGTATGCTCATCTCACCGCACCTCCGGATGGGTTAAAGTAGCACAGAAATTAAAGATAAAATCTACTCTGTTAAATCAACCCAACCCAACCCAACAGATGATTCACAAAGGGAAAGAAAAACTCTCAAATATAACCAAAGAATAGAACAACACTTGTATACAAATCTGGAAAAAAAAGGAAAATAAGTAATCTGATCCATTGCTCCAAACGCACACAGACACAACGAACACATCGGCAGGGTGGCAGCTCTGTTCCCGTCACTCTTCCACCTCCTAGCATGTAAAATTGGGCTAAATTGAAGGTGGACTTAACCTTGAAATAAGAGCTTATAGTGTCATCTATCCAACAATCGTGGCAACCTCTGATTATTTTTCATGTCGGTTTTCATCAGACGATATCTTGAAACGCTCCGATTATCGAAGACAAATGCAAGACGAAGTCCAATCACAAAACCTGTCATGTTACAAAGGAGCATCCTCACCGTCCCCATCATGCTGAAACCTTCCCCGTATTTTCAACATCAAGCACTTCATTTAATCCTGAAAGTTTAAACTAAAACATGCACTTTTGTTCCTTCCTATACCCGACTTTGATAGGCCAGAACAAAAAGCATCATGGTAAAAGCTCAGAGTTTCCTCATAAATGTAGAGAAACTGGAGTCAAACAGAGCAGAACAGAGCTGCAACGCTGTCGGGATAGCTGAAAACACACTCCGACACATTCACACACACACACACACACTGCAGCAGGTTTTTAAAGAAGTGCATCTGACCTTTGTTCATTTTACTGTTAAGACGAAACAAAACAAAAGCAGCTGAAGCAAAAGATCTTTGCCAATTAGTGTGTACTGGAACATCTACGTGCATCTGAGACGAGCTCCAGGGTGGAAATCTCAAAACATCGGCGAGGTTGGTTGTGTGTGGACTCAGGTAGAGCAGCAGGGAAGTGCATTGTGGACATACAGGTGTGGAGGTGACAGATCTAAAGAAACTCAAAGCAAGCAAAAGAAGAAAACATAATCGGCTAAGAATACTTGTCAATTTTCCTTTTTTTCTCCCCCCTCCAAGACATAAACACACACACGGCATACTCAAACAGAAATCCAGCATATGTAACACTTTCTTGCCTTGAGGCAGACCAGAAGTGCTGCCCGTCAGCAGGCAGAGCACTGCAGTCGTGGCTGTTAGTGCTGATGGATTTAGTGGCACTTGCAACGCGGAAAATCAGACTAATAACGACAATTAGTAAACATGGAGGGGCTGGAGGTAATGGGACACACCATCATGGGCGAGGAGTCGCTGAAAGACCATATTTTCTCCCTTTTTTTGGGTGGTGGTGGTTCTGTAAAGGCTGGCAGTGCATTTGAGGGAAAACAAGTTCTGATATTGGAGGTGGAAGAAAGAAAAACGCTAATTAAGCTCCTCAAGCGCACCCTGAAAGGGTTCAGTGACATTACGTGAAAGACACAAACGAGTAAAAGGTGTTAGATCCGCAATGTGGGCGAAGTTTGAGGCGATGATGGAGTGATTCGTTTCGATCAGCTGCTCTGCTCTCGCACCAAAACAGAGGATCCGGTTCATCCCTGCACACCACACTCCTGCACTCACATTAAAACACATGCATGCATTTTCTTTACAGGCTTCAGTCCTGGAGGCTGACATGAGGGGCGGGCAGATGGGGGGCGGGGGGGCTGCAGGGAAGTGCTGCACCCCCTGGACAGAATAGGAAACAAAAACATACAGTGTGCAGTCACACAAGCTCACTTACTCACACTGTGATCAGCCGCACAACATACAGACCAGGAAAAACAACAACAGCAAAAAAAAAAAATAATAACATGAGGAAGTACGAATGCAGTCATACCGAACCCCTCCCGACTAACAAGGTTCTTAAAAACAAACAAAAATAAACTCCACAGACAGTTTCTTCCCAGTCGGTGTGTGCCGCCGCGCTTCCTGCCGCCGTGTGTGGTTTCCCGTCTGTCCGTTTTGTTCTACAAGATCTCATTTGGTGTGCTGTCTTTGAACCCCCCCTGAACGGGTTGTGGATGCAAATCCCCAACCGAGCTGCCTCACATCTCAGAGAGGGCCGGCGCAGACCACCGTTATCCCTCGCCCCGTCATCGCCGCTGAAAGAACCGGTGGGCCCCTCCGTGTAAATGTCTGGTGGCCTTCCAGTCCGATTCTGCCTAAACAACACTTGTTCAGAGGTCGAGGAGAAAAGGAGGGTGCGTGTGTGTGTCTATGCATACCTATGTGCTCAGTCCTCACTTTTCAACATAGGTGGGACTGTGCGTGTACGTGTGTGTGTGTGTGTATGCGTGTGTGTGATTTTAAGAGCGAAATGACCAGGGCAGAGCTGAGGCTGTCGAGCTGATAGTGTTAGAGGTGAACAGCACCTGCTGTCCCGACCTCCCCCGTCCCTTCTGCTTTCCGTTTAGCGGAGCCACAGTTTGAGTCGCAGCGCGTCCACTCCGTTCAGGTAGTATCTGAACAGCCGCTTGTCTCTGACAAAACCCAAGTTCTCATACAGCTTCAGAGCTGATTTGTTGGTGATTTCAGTCTCCAGCACAACCTGCGGGCACACAAATGGAGGTGATGGTGAGCAGATGGAGTTTTGTGAAGATGACTTCCTGCTCTAAAAGAGAAAAACAAATTAAACTCAGGATCTGCAGTAACTTCAAGCAGAAATACACGACAAGTTGTATAGTGTTAACAAATAACGAATAAAATCAAGATCCATGTATCTTAAGCATGTTTTAGAGACACGAACAATCATTTGTGGTGTGTTTAAGGACAGTTCGATATGCAAGTAACAGTGACTGTAACTCCGGAGGTAAAGTGGTCCTCTTTCAATCAGAAAATTGCTGGTTTGACAAAGTGTACTTGGGTGAAATACTAAAAGCAGCAGCACCGCCTGCCAATGTGCTCCTCACTTTGAACAATGCGCTGAATCAGAGTAATGAAAAATCCCAAGAGTTTGTAGTTGTTATTTTTGGAAAAATCCGTTCTCGTTTAGCACTCAGTGTCACCAAAAGGTTTTATTTTAAACGTAACAAAATAGGGAATAATGCAAACCCACCATCTGGGTGAACATTTAATAACTCAGTTTAACTGGCAACATGTCTGTAATGCGATTAGGGAAAGAATTTAGGGATTTCATCATCTGCGGCTCATTATATCATTAAAAGACTGAGAGTCTCTGCAAACAAGAGACAAGAGCGACAAGACGCATTTCAGGCCTCTCCGGCTGCCGTGTATAAAAACGTTCTGTACAAGTCGCCGCATCTAAAATCAATACAAATGCAAATCAAAGCTCCAGCATGAAAATTAAAAACATGTTCAAATAAGATCCAGAAAAACTTCCACCTCCTCTGAGTCCGAGCTCATTGAGGTAGGACTCAGGCAAAACGGGAAACTGTCCAGTGGTTTTATGAATCAAAATGTTAATTGAAATTCTTTACAGCAATCATAGATGCAGGCATGCGCGATGTGACGGGTGCATTATTTAGGGCCACATATTATTCAGGGAAGATTTTGCTTATTTATGCAAGACATGTAAATGTAACCGTGGCAGAGGAGTCTGGAAGGTAAACTGGTATTGTCCGGAGTCCAGACCTGCGATACACTGACAATACCAGAAATACAACAAAGAGGTTTTTGAACAGTTAAACTGATAAAATCTTCTATAGAGCAACAATTTGTTATGCCGAAAGATTTCATTCAGTGCAAAGCATCAATGTTGTCAAACCACATTCATTTATTCATTTTAGCCTTCAAACAGTAAAATTAGCCTTTTTTTTGGATTCATCAAAAATGTTTTTCTGATCAAAACATTTCTTGTTTTGTGACAACATAAATAATTGCCAACAAATCTGCAAATCAGATTATAGGATGAAATAATGAAAGGGTAAAATAATATTTTTTTTCCCTTCTGCTTGGTTTTGAAACATGCCAACATAGAAAGCTCCAAACACACACACGTACATTACTGACTTATGCAGCCAGTTGTTCCATGTGTTGTTTTAGCCCTACATCTGAGCCTGTAAAACAGCCTGGATGTGTTCTAGTAAGATTACCTCATCACAGTCCCCCTCCACCATGGCATAGATGGCCTTTTTCACCAAATTAGTACCTGAAACAAAACAAATTTAACAGACGAAGTCAAATACTGCAGTCATTAAATTAAATAAAAGTTTTAGCAGGCCAAGATTTGCCTCAGTGTCTAGTATGAGCTACGTTACTCAGGTTTAAACAAAGGTCTCACACAGAACACGGCACTTATCAACATGGTTTATTTGCATAGTAAGATTACATTTTCAAAGACAGCACAAAAGGAATGCTGTGCTTCTAAACTTGGTCACGGCTCTTTATTGCAAGACAGACGTTTAACAAATATCGTGAGATCTTACCGATGCTTTTCCTTCTGTGTTTGGAGTCCACAGCCAGCATGGCGATGTAGCCGCGACGAAACATCTTCTTATGCATGTCGAGCTTACACACAATGGCTCCGACACACTCCTGCTCCACCATGGCCTGTAGCACACACACAAGCACAAAAAATAAACCCTCTTGGGTGTCAACTTCGTCCTAGCAACAGTCCCTGTCATCAAGCCAGATCTGCTGGTTTCCTGAGCTGACCTCTGACCTTTAATTCATCATACTTCCCCTTGTGCTATTCAGGACAGACTGTTAAGTTTACAACCTTGAGGCTCAAGGGATAAACAAAAAAAAAGAGTTATTTTAACCCCATATGGACACAGGAAGCTCAAGAGGAAGCACAATGCACACAATTCCCCACTGGTGCTGAGTGTTTAAAGCCTTTTAATGCTCCAGCATTGCTGCATGCAGATGCAAACTAATGTGTCTGCCTACCAAAGAACTTATGTGCAGCTTATCTTCTCTACATGTGAGAACTGTGTCTGACTGCTGTTGAGACACCCTAACAGCTGATCAAAAGCAGTGCATATGCAACCACACCCAGGCCAACACGTGTTATGTAACTTTGGGTATAGTTGGTGAACCAGCTTGGGTTCCAGTGTTGTACTCACCAAAAAGCAAAGCTGCGGCCAGTTGTGGATGAAGTACCTGTAAGTGTAAATTGAATAAGGCTCAGACAAGTCCTTGGTGATCAGTCTCATGATCCACGGCATCTGCAGCTCGGACTCGTAGCGGACGTAGCGGATGCCGTGGCTGTCCGCCTCCTCCGGGCCGGGAGAGCTGCCCAGGTCGAGCCGAGCCAGCTCCGCTGCCGGTGGCTGCTGCTGCGGGTCAGCGGGGCTCTCCTCTCCGCCGGGCCCCTCGGTGTCCGCTGGCTCTTGGCTTGGCGGTCTCGGAGGCTGCGTGTGGTTAAACTCGTTTTCCCCTTCGTGGGCCGCCTCAGTCCTCGTGAAACCCGGTATGCCGTTTAGGGTATTGTTAATCAAAGAGTGGCTGCCGTTTTTGGAGAAGGGGCTGTGGCCTTCGTGTTGGCAGTGCTCATTATTGTTTCTAGCGGCCGCAGCCCCCTCACTGCTGTCACAGTTGTCCACGGACGATCGGAGATTGTCAGGGAGACTTCCCGCGTGTTGGTGGTTGTCAGAGTCCTCTGAGGGGCTAGCCAAGCCGTTTAACTGCTGCTGCTCTCGGGCTTGCATTTTGAGGTGCAACGCCGCCGGGCTAGCTCGAGCTAGCATGTTTTTCGCTTTCTTCTTGACCGACCTTTTGACCTCGCTTACCGGCTGTGTCTTGTTACCTGTACAGTCCCCCACACAATCCTCCTCGTGGCAGGTCGGACCTCCGTCCTCAACCGCGGGCTTTGCGCTCCCGGCCCCGGAGAAAGGTGTTTCAGCCGGGGATACAGGCAGTGCGCTACTAGGCCCAGGCGGCACTGTGGCCATCCCACTGCATTAAGGTGGAGATTCACGCTTGGGAATCGTTGAACACAATCTCATCAACAAAGCGAAGAGATATACAATCAAAATATAAGACAGTTCGCCGAATTTTGTATAAATCCGAGGATTTTTGAGGCGGGAACGTATCCGCTGGCGACGTTTGTCACTGCTTTCTCCTCGATTTCCCTGCTGCCGCAAATTGTCGTCGCAGCAAACGCCATTGCAACAAAAAATGACGTTTTACGACAGTCGTGTAACGAATGGCACATTACGTTTTTTAGGTAACAAAAAGTTGTTGTATGTTAGTCATTTTTGGAAAAAAGTGGATTTTCCACCTTAAAGTATCCAATTTTAAGTTTTAAATGTATTATTTTGCTTAACAAAATAAGAGCAATCACAAGAATAACACACAGTGGGGGATTTTAATTGGGAAAAATAACGAGATAAGCCAGGTGAATATTAAAATAGAGTTACAGTTAATATGTCTTTTCCTTTTCTATGTTCATCTACATTTTATTGCATTATTCATCTTGCCAATGTCATTGGGCAAGTCAAACTCATAAACTAGGCTCATCTAGGCTTGTTAACTTTTTGACAGCTTCAAGAGGGCGCCAAAGGGATGTTTCCTTTCATAACAACAATGTCGCGGTTTCTCCAGCAGATGTCGCCATATGATCAGATTGACGCTTCATCCTGCAACGTTCCCGACAAGTTTGAGACGTGTGTGTCTACATTAACATCCAGACACTTTAAATCTGCTTTTTCTCAGGTTATACTTTTCGATTTATCATCCAGTGTTTCCAGCAACATATTGTGTATTTACGGAATAAGGTATGAAAGTAGCTATGTATTGTCTGATTATGATTTCAATACTCCTATGTAGTAGAAAGCAACACATGTAGAGTAATTTTAAAAGTAGCCTACTGCTTAATGTTTTAGTTTTTTTTAATTATTATAATTTTATGGCTTTCTCAATATTAAAAAATATTCTCCTATTGTATATGACAAATAGAAATACAGTACAATTCCAATGCAATTAAAACAAATGAGTTTCAAGTGCATGTCAGTAAACTCTTATATCTTGAAGTAGATCCATGGGCTCTGAGGTGAATCACTGTTCGGTAATGGTATTGTTAGAACTTGCAAGTCCAATATGAAGAGCGGTGTTTCGCACCATAGGTAGGCTCCATTACATAAAAGGTAATGTAGAAAAACAACTACAAAAAGATAGGCAAGACTGTTGCTGACATCTCCTTCTTCTGCAATTAGAATAACACGTGTAAAATTTTCTACTGAAATACAAGAGTCATATTTTGTTTTAGAATATACATTACAAAGAAACAGAGATATAGAAAGGGAGGGAGATGGCTCTTTTAAAGCTAAGCCTTGGGGCTGAGAACTCTCAGAAGAGCTGGAATCAGACATGCACAATCAGTTCCCCTCTTCAAATCTCCTTTCCAGGCCTATCTACTTGAACAGCCTTCTCTTAATTACTTTCTCTATCACTTAGAAAGCTGTGCTTGGGACTTGCCAGAGACATTTGGCTGGTTTGAGCCCATATTTTTATATGCCTATCTTCTTTCTCACAAGCCTGTCCCATACCTTCCCTCACCCCCCATCCATCCCCCCCGCTTTCATTATATACTGGTCTTGTCTTTCCATGCTCTCCCCATCCTGTCTTTACTCGTTTCCAAATATCTCCAGGGTGTCAGTTGCATCATGTGACTGGTGCGCTTGTGATTACAGCACTTGGCAGAGACATATTGATTTAGAAAGAAGAACCCAAAATACCTTGAAAATGACAACATGCGAAGAAGCATGAGGTCAGCACAGAGCTCAGTAGCGACGGAGGACATGGTAAGGACAACTGGGAAATGCAAGTTCCCTCCATGTTCAGATTTCTTTTTTGTCCGTCTGAACCAGTCTCAGAGGCCCAAGTCCAAGCTTTGGATCTGCACCACCCGTACCCCACCTCCCACCTCTCATGTTGGCCTACTCCCCTCACTCCGCTCACTTCACTGTGTCCTCTTTTTTTTTTTTTTTGTCTGGCGTCTGGTCCACCAGAGCTGTATTTAATTAGTTTCTGTTGGGTTAATTAGGGACTAAAGTTAGGGGGTCGGACCAGAACAAAAGCGGGTCAGGCTGGACTGATGCAGGTGCTCCGGAGCGGTTGCCAGATTCCACCGTTCAGATTAAGATGGTTGCAAATTGCCTAAAGTACCGGGGTTGAGGGAAACAGCCACCAGTGAATAACAGGGATGGCAGCTCTTTATACACCCATGCTGGCATCGCTGCTCTTATTATGTGATGAATTTCAACATCCTTTCTTTTTGGTTTTCTGCAAGAAACCACCTCACAGTAAAGCAATTCAAGCGTGCGTTTATGCTTTTACCTCTCATATTACACTGGCACACATCAGAGGGCAGATCTAAACTACGGTGTGTTTGCAAGTGACGTTGCTGCTAGTCTACTTCCTTGTCGCTATACAAGGTGCTATGTTCTATGTTCCCATTCATGTCGCTCCCAGCACTTAGAGCCTTTTCTCATCTACGAGTGGCAGATATACGCTTCCCATTTGCTTTGTTGCTTGGCTGTGAAGGGAGAAAAAAAAATGTAAACAGTCCAAACAAGTGAAGTATGTATAAAATGGGCTGCAGTCTGTGAAGTGTACATCAATTGCACAAATTAAGTGATCACATAAACGAATTGCTTGCTGCACTTCGAAGATTACTCAGTCTTCTTTTTTGTATATTCTCAGTGCACAGTAAGGCGTATGTGCTTGAGACAGAATACAACTTGGATCTTGAAGAGGAGAAAGAGATAAAGAAGGTGCAGTTTGACCTTTTTATCTGCCTTGTGGAGATGAAGAGGAACCAGATGAACTGATATGCCATAGCAGAGGAGAGGAGAAGA
>JBBDHI010000024.1:7406807-7430711 GCA_037177115.1 Craterocephalus stercusmuscarum
AACAAAAAACAAGTTTATGATGCTACAGGTTAAATCAAATAATACTGAGCTAAAATACTGTTACTGACCTTTTCAACATAACTGAAATCTAAATTACAAATAAATGAAATCACATTTGGACACCTACAACCCAGAAAGGGTTAAAAAGAACAAGAAAGCAAAGCCAAGAGTGAGTATAGATAAAAACATATGAGGGTGGTGCAACGGTTCATCCATCCACATGCCAATGGTGTTACAAGTTGAACTGTTGTAC
This sequence comes from Craterocephalus stercusmuscarum, assembly GCA_037177115.1. Lineage (NCBI taxonomy): Eukaryota > Metazoa > Chordata > Actinopteri > Atheriniformes > Atherinidae > Craterocephalus > Craterocephalus stercusmuscarum. The sequence goes on from JBBDHI010000024.1 coordinate 7,407,061, forward strand.
ATAGATATATTTAAATCTTAAAAAGCAGAATTTATTGGATTTGGCATGATTTATAAAGGGCAGCTGACAGAGATGTTATAATTGCCTGATGGAGCCTGTTTAATATTTATAAAGACCCGTATATGACTGACCTGTGGTTATCATGCCCAGTGGTGTAGTGCAGGGGTATATGCGGGCATGTTACATTGAAACTTGTATTTCATTCAACATTGAATAGAACTACGTCTCTCTGATGTGCATTACATTCAGCTGTGAGCTATAACTCCATTTTTCAACCAAGGATGGCACAGGTTTAACCCAGCCTTTCATTCTGATTGGCTGGTCCTTGCTGCCTTCATTGGACGGACCGGTTAGGTTTAGGCACAATGATCAGTTAGAGCGAGCCGATCACGGGCAGAAAATGGCTGGACTAGTTGTGAAATTTTCAGATGTGGGTGACTGAAGGGAGACAGACTTAAAATGCATACAGTAATTAAGTACTTGTCTTACAATGTACTCTTTGGGTCAGTAATGATGGGAAAAAATCTGCAGCACTTCTGTGGCTATGCTAGTTTCATAGTGCTCCTTACTCCCTGAAGTCAAGCAGCAGAGGTTAAGTGTTAATGTGCAAATACTACTGTTCCATTTGCGGGTGTATTAATTATTTGATTATGTAAATCATCTGAGATGTCATAGAAATCATAAGTTTATCTTTCGCCAGACAGGCTGCTTTAAAAAATCAGAGATCTCGAGGCACCACTACACCACTGATCATGCCTTCATTTGAACATTAGATGTGGATAGACATGTACATGATGTCCTGTATGTGCATTTTGCACTTTGAAAACTTTCTGACTCTGTTTTTTTTCTCCAAAGCTTCCTTTAGGCCATGCCAGATGTGAGTCTGAGATCACCTATCCTGAGCTACAGCAAATATCACTACATCACTTATCCACCACACAACAAATCTTGCATTTAGACTTTAAATGGGAAATGTCACATTCCAGAGAACAGTAAGCTTACTTTCATGAGCTTAAAAAGCTCCATGATGGATTTGAATGCAAAATGTAAACAAATGCCAACTCTGAACAGCTTTTTGCAGTGAAATGGTTTAGAGGAAATTATTCGCATAGTAGTACAAAGTGGGATACGAGAGGTCTCTTCACAAAGATCTATCAAGTCGAGGATTATTTTTAGGCTTTTTTCTCTTTCAAAAAGAAAAAAAAAAACAGAAATGCTTTGCTTTTAATAACCTAGGACACGGAAGACAACTTGATCTGCGACAAATGCTCTCAGCATGAATAAGTTGGCAATCCACCGTGCAAAGTTTTCAAACAAGTGTACGTTTAGTGAACATACTGTATGTGTATGTTCAGCACATGCAAGCTAGACAATTCCCTTGTGAGTGTGTTTAATAAGTTATGTCTTGTCTTCCATACTTGAGGCTATTGTTGAAAAGACCACACTTTTTTGAGCTAGTTCACCAAGCTACACCATCATATTCAGTTACAAAAATAGTATCACAATATATAGACCATTCCATATGAGCACCAGCAAAGGCTAAATATAGCCCAAGTAGTTGGCTACATTCATTGTCTGGGCAATGTTTTATGGTAGCAGTGTGTAAGTGGACACAGTGTTGGCAATGTTTTCTCACTCACGGGCTCTCCTACAACTACCACACGGTAATACTGGACACATACAGAACTCGCTTACACTGAGTAAGGACAGTCAACTAAAACCAACTGTCGGTTATAAAAATAGCTTAAACATCGAACATCTAAAAGAACCTCCCCAGTCTCTCATTTCCCCAGATAAACCCCAACCCATTTCCTAACAAAATAGTTTTCTTTGAAACTTTTGAGGTTACACAAGATTGAATCTACTGTCACTCCATCACATTAACACGGACCCTGTTTAGCATAATTCGATAACCAGAAGTTTGTTCAAACTAATAACCGAAGCAATGCAAAATAAAGTATTCACTAATATTTAGTCGCTGATTTGGTTCCTCATCCGTTAACCCAAGTGCTTTGGTTATAGCCACAGATTAAATCGATGAGTGACAAATTTGAACACCCTTCTGGTTGAGCCCTTGTTCTGGAAACCATTTCACCCAAGTTTGAAAGTACAGCTGGCCAAACACTAGGCTAAACATAACACACCATTTAGCTTATTAATGCGAGTGGTATTATTGCTTCAGAGAGTTGTGGAGGAGTTTACCCAGTTTATTTCCCTGCCTTTGTTTATCCTTATTTTGCTTCTCAGTTATGGTACAATTTCCTGTATGTAGCTCCCCCCTTGTTCTTCAGGGTTATTCAAAGAGCAGGACAAATTTTCTTTCCAACGAAATTACAACACAGTGTGTTCACTGTGTGCTGTAATGGGACATCTGTGCATAGATTTAATAACAGAAGGATATGTTCAACAAAAGATGGGAACGGCATATACTTAAAATTTGCCTTTATGGTTTACTAGAAGCCCCAACTCCCACCAAGTAAAGAGTAAGCCAGCAGCTGATCGAGAATACAGCTATAAGCTGAATCAGCTGTTAATCCATAAAGGAAAACAGTGGGATAAAAAACTACATTTCTATACAGAAATTACAAGTCAAATGTGGTTTTGACCAATTTGTTTTTCTTAAAAAAAAACCCATTATGGTCAAAGCTGTTGGGACCAAATCAGGAAACAGGGAGGACATTCAGCTGTAGCACCTCCTGAAATGACGCTAGAGTTGTAAGACGTCAGGTTGAGAAGTGAAAGAAAACACATACCTGCAATAAATGCTGTCAAACTGAAAGTCAAGGCCATTACCTTTGTATGTGCAAAAACTACTTACTTTATACTATGTGTCATTATTAAGAACAAAAATTGTGTTTAGACCTGATAAAATATGGTTATATCATCTGTTTGAAAGAAGTCGAGCTGCATCATTTCAGCTCCTGTTTATGTGCAGTGTTGCCTCTAAGAGGTGTCAAGGTGAAGGATGGGTAATCATTAAAATCAATTCGCATATAAAAATATAGCAGGGACCTGCATGACAGAGGAGGAGACATCCCTTAGAATTTAGAGGAAACGCTCCCGACATGACAGCCGTGATTACTCTGTCATGTTCCTTCTCAGTGTCTTCCTGATCTGAAGCACTGAAGGATAAACAAAAGGAGGGACTCTTCAGCACTGAGCGACATTCAGTAACACAACGTTGAAGAGTCTGGTAGGACATGCGTAAATCACATCACCTTTCCTTACTCATCAACGTTTGCAACATAAATTACACCCAGGTAGCTTCCTGTTAATGTGATAGTGGTTGCTGAGAAGTAGCGACTAGTCGATGGGGCCCTGGAAGATGAGCCGTGTCCAGCCGGGGGTGCTGAGGGCAGTGGAGCAGAAAGGGCAGATAGGCCTGAAGGCGTGCGTTCCGTGGGGCAGAGGAGTCTCCGCCCAATACCTCGCTGTCCTCTCTGAGCAGACGTGGCCACACGGCACGAAAGCGTGGGTGGGAGCGCCTGCATCCACGTACACGGCAGGCTCCGAGCCCAGCCACAGGGGCACGTAGGGACCCACGCTGCGGCACAGGGGACATTCCCGACGGGTAGTGGATCCTTCGCCCTCTCCTGGTTCCACCACTCCTTCAGATCTTTGGCCCCAGTCGTGGCGTCCGTGAACATGGCCGCAGGCGAGGTAGACCCAGGGCTGGCGCTCTTCGAGGCTGCAGTAATACAATGAGCAGTTGTTACATGTGCAACAGCCCAGAAGCACAACACGGAATCTTACAGGTAATGTGTGTTGTTGATGCTGGTGCCGGCACCTGTGGCTGCGTGGCAGGCTGGGGAAGGCCAGCGTGCTGAGGCCTACGGGACACTGAGGCCGAGACGCATTAAGCTCCTGACGAAGTGCCTCCAGGTGACGCAAAGTGGGGGCGCGCATGAGCCCTTCACCTGTGCGCCACAACAGGGTTGCGCCGCAGAGATCCACCAGGGAGCCGTCACGCAGCGCGCTGCTCTCGCCCTCAGCCTGAGGATGGCGTGCAGACAGACAGACAGATGCTTAAACCGAAAGCGTGAAGAAGCCCAAGAGAACAAGAATGAGGCGGCAGCAACTCACCAGCTTGCCCCTGCTGGGTCCAGAGCGTGTTTCCCGCAGGGCATACACATCTCCACACACAGAGATCTCCCTCCACAGACCCTGTTTGGGGTCTTCTGGGAAACCCTCTGGGTGCATCACTAGCACCCCATTGGTGGTCAGGCCGTCCATGTGCCCATCAGGGTTTTTCCATTTGGTTGCTTTCTCCTGTGGGATGAAGCCATGAAGACATAAATAAATTGTAGGGATGTGACGATTCACTCAAGCCACGATTCGAATCTTGATTTTACGTTCTCAGTTGTGTGTTTTTTTTGTTTTTTTTCGATTTTTTCCAACAAAATTAATTTTAGTTATTTTATGCCCAAATAATTTTTTTTTCTATTTTCCTTTTTCTTCCTTGTTTAAAACTGTGACCTTCTATTGCATGTTGTACTAACAAACCTTAACACTGAACAAATAATTATGATAGATATGGAAATGATCACTAATCTTTTTACGAACAAAAGTTTTATTTGTTTTGAACGTCATGTGCATTGACTGCATTGATGCATCGCATGCAAATCGATTTTCCTTTTTTCTACATCGACTGTCATTTAAACCAGTTTGAATCGATTTTAAAATCGATTTTAGATGTTTCGTTACATCCTTAATAAATAGATTCTTGCTTTGTTTGTTCTTTTTTCATCATTATTACAGCATGAATTTAGCTATGACCTGCCAGCATGGACTAACAAGCAGCAGGATACATTAGAAGTCAATACATAGTATTGTTGCATATTTCCAAACAGCAAAGGTTATAGTCATTCATAAATTCTCAGTACCGGAGAGATATCCAGGTATCATTTTGAGACGTGATCACAGGCTTACACATAAAACAATGACATCACCACTTTGGCCATTCATACAGATTTATTTCAGGGATCTGATGAGCCACTTTCAATGGAAATATTTGATATTAATCCCAAATATATTTCTCACATTAGAAGCCTTTATTTGTGGATTGTCGGTCTACTCACCCCTAGGAAGATATTTTTGGAAGAGTCAAAACCTGCAGCATAGATGCGTGCAGTGTAGGGTGGATTGCGTTCGCAAACCACTCTGCAGGCAAAACGGGAGATGGTGCTGGGAGCAATGGAGGGATCCTCCACTTCCTTTCCGCCTCCAGAGGTGTCTGTCACCACAAAGTCAATGGGACTTTCTGTGGAGCGTCCGATCTACAGGGAAAGACACAGAAGTAATTCACTAACATTTATATAACATTTACAAACATACTAAAGGTGAAAATAAAGTTAGGATTAAGGAAGTCATAGTTTTTATAAACTTGCTTTTATCTTGCCAATATGTGATTCCATCCTCCAAAATTAAACAATACATTATTATTTCCATGTTTCTGGGTATAAAATATATGAATGTGCTGTTTAAAGTGTTGATTAAAGTAGTTTTGTGCAGGTTTCTGAAGCTACTATGAGTTCTTTGTTTGCTTTGAAACTGTTTAACGCCTTTAACGCATTGACCCAATTGGGCAAGGCAGCTCATTATAGCTGAAAATGGAGCAAATATGACATGATTATTATTACATTCATCATGGAAACAGAACCTTGGGCATAAAAATAGACTTTCGTAGAAATATGACGCACAAGGCATTATTTTAATAATAAATGCTCACAGCTCTGGACGAAAATAATCTACCTACTTTAGTATAACTTTGATGGTATTACATAACAGTATATTTTGGGAGAAACTTGGTCATTGTCACAAGTGTTGCATTCGTTTTGCAGTCATTTCTCCCATCACTGATTGAGGGCCCCTGAGAGACATGTTTTTCTCTGTATGTTACCTGGAACATGTCTGTATTGTTGTCATGGCAGTACTCCACCACCACGGTTTGGTTACGGGACAGCGTGAAGGAGATGCTGTGCTGCCCCCTGCTGTGCACCGCCTGCAACAACAACAAGCAGCAACAAGCTGCATTACAGTAATGCACTCGTTTTCTAGAACAGTCTCTTTTTCAAACATGTTCACTCAAGGTGCAATAACATCTTTTCAGACATATTACTAAAGTGTAAGTGGAGTAATAAAATATAGGGCAAATGTTTATTGGACAACATCCCGAATGGGTTCATTCATCTTAATTTTACAACGGACAGCATGGATCAGTAATTAACTAATCACACACTTAAGCAGACACTCAAATGGGCAGTCACTCCCTGACTCTGCTGACAAGCTTACAGAAAACCAGATCACAGAAGAGAAACTAATGCTGCATTCTGTTTAAAAAAAAAAAAAAAAAAGAGGTGTACAAGCTGCAGGCGCACACACCTTGCTGTCTTGCAGCGTGTTAAGGATGTGCACAGCACTGGGTTTGACACCGTTGGCTTTGGCCCGTCGGTAGAGAGCGAAGCGGCTCTTCCGGCACCCTCGGTCTCCACTTGGCAGAGAGCCATTGTACCTGAAACAAAATTAGACTAAATTAGACTTATTAGAGAACTGAAATTACAGGTCGTGATTAGGCATCTCAGTTGAGACTAAAATACAACTGCAGCACCGTGTGTACACACACTCCAGTTCACAAACCTTCATTAACCCTGATGGTATTCAAAAATAAAACAAAACAAAAAAAAAAAACCATAAAATCCTGCTAGCTTTCTCCATTTATGATGTGCAACTGCTGTAAGTACTTATGATTCTGCCAATATCTCATATCTCTGTAGGAATAAATGCATCACATCTACATTTCTCCTTCAATATTCCTTTGAAATGGATGAAAGCGGCATGTTCTGACCTCTTGTGCGGCACATTAAACTGCTGAACCACAAAGAACCGAACAACTAGTACTTAATTTGACTCACTCAGCGTGTACTTAAAGCCCACGTTTACTCAAGTGGGTGCTCACTCACCATCTGACCCCTTCTTTTTTGTAACAACAAATAAAGAGTCAAGAAGGGGAAATTCATTTTCATAAATCAGTCCAGCTGAACACAGTTACATTATCACAAAGTAGCGGTTTAGTCAGGATTAAGATTTACTTTGGATGAGCCGTTTTTCTTTGATAATAGAAGGACCTGTACAAACCAATTCCTTTCACGAATTACTGTTTAATAACTCAGCTTTTTTATCCTTAAATGAAAACCATTTTGGAATGATAACTTCTTACAAGTAAATTAGTTTTCTTGCTTCATTTTAAACAGCATAAAAATTAACATTTCACAGCTTTATTCACACAGAAGGCAGTAGACTGCTTTTTGCTTATCAGCAGAACATAGTCCTCATCAAAACCCAGGGGAAACCCAGAAGGCATGAACAATTTTTCATAACTAAATAGACAACAACTGTCTTTAAAGGCAGTTAGACATAATTTGATCAGAGGGCATCTGGTCAGGATCTGTAGTGACTCATCTACTAATGACCCCAAGTTTTAAGGAAACACTGGCTGCTTTGACATTGGAGCAGGAACTGCTACAAGAAGCATTTCAGGTTTGTTACACTGGGCTGACTCAATTCATCCAAATGTACCAAGTTAAACTTTTCTAATCAAAATATAACTAAAGAGTGATACTCAGATTGAACAGCGGACAAAGATTTAAAAAATAAACCCAGTCAAATATAAAAGATATCAATTCTGAAGAAAAATAAACATTTTAAAGGCAACCTAAGATGTTTTTATATTATCCTTAAATTATTTTTCTCTCTCTCTTTGTTCAGTTTGTTCGTAAAATTTGAACAAGCTGATTGTGGCGGGTACATAAGCGAGCGTGTCTATGGGAAAGTTTGTTGACATCATGTATTTTTAATGATATTCCTTCTATTAATCTTTCTGTTCACGTGAATCCTCAAGTTAGAATGTGTCAAGAAGTCACGTAGGGAAGCTGAAGAGAAAAACGGGTACCTTGTTACCTAAAACAAAACTTCTAATGAGTCCTTTTTTATTTGCAAGATGTTTTTCCAAATAGAGTCCAATCAAGGAGCAGTACTAAATGCCACTGCTACCTTAGAATCAGCATAAAACTTTAAAAGAGGAAAGAAAGCAAGTTGACAGGAAACAAAAAGGAAAACAGAAGCTTTGAATGCTAAACAACGTAAATGAAATAAGAAGCACAGAAAGAAAAGCAGGGCGAAAGGCTTGAAAAGATGAGATGTGAGTGGAAAAGCAGCTCCATGAGGTGCTGTTGTGGCCACTTCTAGCTTGCATCGAGCATGTGCGCGCACACGCCATAAAGCACAATATGAAATATTCAATCCTTCTGCCCCCCAACAAGGGGTTTATTTTCGTTGAGGGCAAGTCACCACAGAGACCTCCTTCTGTCAAAGTCAGCACTGAGAAGTACACAGGAAGGCTGGCAGCAAGGGGACTGGGTGAAAGGCGGAGGAATGCAACACAGGCAGCGTTAAGAACAGGGTGGTGTACATGTGTGTTGGGAGAGATACGTGGGGAGGACAAGAGGGTGTTGGGATAGTGATAAGCATGGGTAATGAGTGCATAGAGCTTGGCTGGACTGCTGAACATAATGTGTGGTATCAAGGCTAACTAAGGTAAAGAATGGTGGCAGGCTGCTGGTGCAAAGATCACATGGCCTGCAAGGAAGCAAGCAACGACCACAATGGGCATGTGATCATGAAGGCTGACTGATCTAAAGTAAAAAAAAAAATTATAAATCTAAAAAGGAGGCTAGGAAATCATTGCATCTGACAGGAAGCAGTTGAAAATATAAACAGTTTTTAAATCAGTTTACTAGCTGGGCGTCTGGTGGAACATGCACCGATCAGGCACGTTCTGTGCAAACAATTTTTATTTAATCTACTTTAAAATTGTACCGATAATATTCCAAAAATTTACTTTTCTATTTACATTATGGCACTTTTATAACACTCGAAAATATGATTATAAAATCATACATAATGGAGTAAAGTCTTTCTGTTATGACTATCTTTTATCACTACATCATCCAGCAACTGTTCAAAATTGCCTCAGTGCATAATGATTACAAGTGTCACAGTTCACGCACAAGTGAACACTTAACGTACACAACGGAAAACCTCAAAATACATGTTCAAGTCACAGTTCCTTGTTGTGATCAGAACAAGAAAAGGAATGCTCTGTTCAAACAGTCAAATGACAAGGGGGACAACTAATCAGTATTCTGATGCAGGCCGGCTACAGCCTCCATGCTCCATGCACAGCCGGAGGGAAGTGATGGGCCATTAGGTCACTTATCTTTGGAATACACAGGAAGCTCTGCAGGACGAAACGGAGGCCTGTGTAAGCCTGGATATGACTGTGCATATGCTATGTGTGTGTGAAGTGGCATTTCTGGTCCCTGCAGATCCTGCACAGTGTGGAGCAGTAAGGTTGGAAATGCTGTGGAAGCTGGTGCCTGTCATCAGCACATCCTGCCTACTGTGTGCTTGTGCGCGCGCTGGTGGTGTAAAGGGGCTTTTCTCCTCCTCCTCTTCCTCCTCCCTTTTCCTTCTACTTGACATGGATCGGGCTGAGACGTTTTAATTAATTCGTAATAACCAAGCAAAGAAAATATGAGCAAGGTGCATGCATATTTCAGACAATGATATTCGCCTCAGACCTACTTCTAGCAGTCACGGATCCAGCAGTGTATGACATCATTGGGATTTTCAGCCTGAGCAATCCAGCGCTGCTCGCCCCCACTACAACCATTGATGAAAAAGCGGCTACATCCGTAGTAGCCTGATGTAGTACAGCTACAGCAGATTTTACGCAATTTCCACTCAAACGTACAATAAATGAAGAGAAAACCATACGGAGATATAATTCTTTTACAAAGATCGTAAACTTTGTTTACTACACTACAACATTGTAACATTGATCTTGAAAATGTCCAATGTGTAAGGAACGAGAAATGAGCGGAGATATTTACTATGATGTATTATCCATCTAAAAACACAGCAGTAATGTGTTTAGTGACAGGTCTGGACGAAACCTCGTCTATTTTTTCCCCATTGGTTCATCGTGCCGAAGGAGCCGCCGCACATTTAAGGTTAATTTACAGCTGTGGCGTTTATCGAAGCGTTACTATAGTATTTGTGCTTACGGTTGTAAGAGACTTACCCTAAAATGACCAATTCTCCGTATTTTACCGGGTCTTTAACGGGCACATCATCATCTCCGTCTTTTTTCGGTGAATTCATCAGACTGGACTGTTCCAAAAGAAAAAAAAAAGCGTCCAATGGCAATAGTGGTGAGGATAAAACAATGCTAACACGCTCAAACTGAAGGTAAGTGGTTTGGGGTTTAGTCTAATAAAGTTTGAGCACAGTTGAGTAAAGTTTTTCCAGACTTCTGGGTGTTTGTTTTCTTGTCTTAATCCCGTTATGGAGCATCTTTTCGGAGGTTTAAAGCTAGTGGGAAGCTAGTTTGTATCGCGGCAAATCTGTTCAGTAGCATAGGGTACAACAACGGCTAACGGCAGGGTGTAGGACGTACCATATTTTTTAAGGGGATGTATTTAGCTACAGCAAACATTAAGATATCCGAGAAGATTTAAACTCCAGTAAAATGTGTTTTCGTGTAATTTAAGATGAATCTAAGAGGCTATTACAAATTATGTTCTGTTAAATTATCTTTACTATAAGAAATGTGAATAAATTTAAGGATAACCCCCCCTAAAGTAGTACATATGGACGAATCCATGATGAGACTCTGGCACCCACTGACAGAATAAAATGAGGCATTTGGAAATTCACAGGAAGTACCAGTATCCCAAGGCATGTAGAGGCGCCCTGGTGCCTTTAAAGTAATAGACAACCTCCTAAGATCAGTGCATGGATATCAAATGATGCAGTTATCTTATAGGCCATAATACAGTCTGACGTAATGATGTGCTTTTCGGGGTGTGTTGTGGTGGAGCCATGATGTGGGTCAGCTTCGCGCCCCAGACAGCACCTCCTTTCTTCTTCCCGGCTTTTCATGTCGGAGCTGAGTCAGATATATGCTGCAGCATACATTTATCCCCTCTCATCTCTTCCTCGCTTCCTCACACACACGCACATTCTCAGGCATCCACAAAGTGTAGTAAAGTACGATGTAATGACCACATGAGGGCAGTGCTATGGCAAAGTATAACTTTACACACATACACATACTTTGTATGTAAGAGTTTTAAATGTTCTCAGCCATACAAAAACCCTCTGTATTCTGTGATGTATGTTTTTGGGGGATTATATAGGAACTGATTCGATGTTAAACATGATTTATTCTCTGAAAAAGTACAATCGTAACAAAAACATCTATAGATATAGTAATGTGGTAAAGTATTAAACCAGGTTTTCAGTAACTGGCTTACTGAAACTGTTTTATGCCTATCAAACTGAGTTATTTTTGACATTTTTCATTGCATCTTAAGGAATGGTAACAAATGTGAGTTTGCAACGCGCTTTACTTTGCAAAGTGTGAAAAGTTAGCTACTATTTAAAATAACGTCTTCTTTAAGCTGTCCTTTTGTGTATTACTACTTTTTTTATTAAATATTTTTGTCTATTTTCAACTAAGACCCTTTTATAACCGGGTTGCTACAAGCAATATGAACAGCACCCAGAGATGTGGGGTCAGTAACAAAGTCTTTTCAGTGTCCACAGTGTCATCGCTCTCTTCATTTGAAACAGTAGCTTTATTTGTACTCCGGCGGCCCGGTGCAACATGCATTGGCTTGTTTGCAGGGTAAGGCTCAGAGATGGTGTGTAGTATGCTGTATGACTCTGCAGAGTCTGGTTATGTCAGTCCTTATCAATCTGGATGTGAGTATAACTTTCTCCCAGTCAAATAGTGTTGATGTGATCCTCACACTCCTTTTCGGACATGTAATTTAATCTATAGGGGCGTTTTTTGTCTATTTTTTGTTAGTTTATTTATCTCTTTATTCCACAATATTTTATCTTACAATATGTGTTTGTCCAATGAGGTATGATTATTTACTTATTTTGGATTAATACGTGTTCAGAGTAACGTATCTAACTAACCCAATCTAATCTATCCTGATTTGGCTGATAGGACATGCCAAATAATCATACACTAAACCTTCGCAGTCGACTGAAGTGATGCAATGGCAGAGAAGATAACCAGTCGTGACTCACGAATGAACATCAGGATCAACACAAAAACTAACCACACCCTTAATTTATGAATAACTATCCACTGCAGTCATAGAGTAACTAGTTTCAACTCCAACTCCCTTCTCACACAAAAATAGGCGCAAGTTTCATACTGTGCCCAACTAATTCAACCTACAGTTTATTTTTCATCTGAAATAGAAAATAGGAACTGGATAAACCAGATGTGTGCCTGCATGTGTGCCTGCATGAGTGTGTGTGTGTGTGTGTGTGCGTGTGTGTGCGCGCGTGTGTCTGTTTCAAGTAAGTATACATTTCTCTCTTTCCCACAGTGGGATTAAGGTCACACCCTCTCTTACTCTGACTCTGCTACTCTTTTCTTTCTGACTTAGTTTTAGCAGGAACTAAAAAATAATGAATCAAGACTTTATTTTATAGTTTATGGCCATAAAAATCCATCAGCAGGGCAAAGACTTAGTTTGGACTGCCTTGGTTGTTTACTCATCTTCTCTGTGAAGGAATTCAAAGTATGTTCTGAATGAATAAACTGACTCCTTGTCTGCTAGTAAGCTGCATGTACAGTATTCAAGGATTATGCTTTAATCCCAAGAGGAGAGGAGAATATCTTTTTTAGCTTTTCACTGAAAAGCATAGACCGTTTTTAGAAGCCGAATGCCAGCAGGCTGAAGGATCCATCGGCCTGCTGGAGGATGTTTCGCAGACCAGATGCTTGCTGTCATGGAGAGTTTAGTTTAAACAGAACTCTGTTAAAAAGACATCTTTCTGCTCAGAAAGATGTGCCACAAATAGCCAAGGAAGCTCAGGAGACTTGAGCAACCATAACACCGCTGACAGGGACAGAATGAATTTATGTTAAATAGTGGACATGGCAGTTTGGATTGACAGCTGCTTTTTTAACAAGATGTCCTAATTAGACAGACAAATTTGTCATGTTAATCCCAGCATGTGACCTTGGCTCTTTCTCAGCTGTATTTGCACATAACATGATATACAGATGTCATCAGTAATCATTTGATTACCAACTATCTTGAGTTTTATGGATTTAATAATAAGCGACTGAAGCAGCCAAACTGGAAATGAATCAGCTCCAGTGTGTTGTTATCAGGGGTGGAGCCCGAGGGGGGGGGGGGAGGGGGGCACGGGCCACCCCTAAAATTAGATTGGTTCCTCAAGTGCCACCCCAAAAATAAATGATCAAATATTCAGTGTAAACTCAGTTACCTAGTAAACCTTAGATCTCCAATTACAAGCGAATGAAGCACATGATGAACCTAGGAGTTGATGTTCTACATCAGAGGTCGTTGTGAGCAGCTGCATTAGTCGAGTTATCAAGAAACCATATTTGGTGAGCAAATCACGGGTCAGGTTGTTTGTGATGTTATGAACATGTGGGATGCATTACTTCTATTATGATGATGTGACTTTTGGCAAGTGAAGCATAAGGGATGACTGATGAGGATCCAGAGGTGGACGTTTGTGTGGAATTTACACAAATATGGACCTTTTTGCTCTACATGCCAGGAAGGATGGAGATATTTTTAGATGACAACAAAGGAACTTGCGATAGAGAAATTTGCTCTTGGTTGAAAAAGTCACATTTTCTTTCCCCCTCCACAGGCAAAAGAATAATGACTCCTACTGTAAACCTCCTCTTTACAGGTTCAAAACCCCAGTTCTGTAAAACACCTAAAGAATCTCTTTTAGATTCAGTTTCCACAGTGAACATGGCATGAAACATGTGGAAATACCCGTTTCAGCTGACGTGAAGTCAGTCACATCAAAAATTCAACAGTGGGATTCCTTAACTGAGTTACACCTGCAGAATAATAGCTCTTTGAACAAGTGAAAAGCTAAAACTGCTTCAGTCTGGGGCAGTGGTATATGTAGATATACGTCCCAATTCTGACTCTCAGCTGCCCACAAAAAGCATTTATTAGCTTTGCTACAGAGAATGTGGCTATGCACTGACCACACAGGTTGTTCACATTACTGCTTTGGGCCATTTGCTTCTTTTGTTGTTTTAACCCTGTAATAGCTGGGCCAACAAAAGAAGTCCTTTGAAAACGTTTTAGAGATGTGAAATCCTTGAATTCAAGCATTCTGTCAATCAGGTCACTATTTCCCATTTCACAATGGGCGTTCAAACTTATACAAAGGTGTATAGTAGAGAAAAGACTGTTCTGTGTGTGACATAAATTGGGTTGAAGATTATTTCATTTTATGTTTTATTATCCACAGTACAATGATTTAATAATTTTTTTGTTTTGATTGGCTGAAGGTGATATGTTGGGATGGTTATTTAGAAATGACATTTGTGGCCAGATATGTAAAAAAAAGCCTGGACACTGCGATTGAACACTCTGTACCCTGAGTCATGATCTTGCTCAGAATATTGTTTTATTGGTAGATGGTTATAAAGATGGATGGATGGTCATCTTTCATATCATGTTTTTGTGTCATACAGTATAAGCCCATGTGGGCTGGGCACATGTGTGCATGACACTTTAATAAGAATATTCAAATATACATACCACTGTGTGTATTGTGTTCAGGAAACCCAAATATTACATGCATCTATGAAAGACTGAACGTTTATGAAAGTTTATAACGCATGTGACTCTTGGCATAAAACAATCTCGACCTGACTCCCTCAAACTGGATACAGTTCAAATGTGAAAGAATTGCAAGAAATTGGATTCAAGACGGTCAATTTACTCATTGTGCTCTTGCCATCTGCTGCTGAGTCTGTGACTGTTGCCACAGAGACAGGAGCCGTGAAAGGGAAGGTATGTCTATCATTAAACTCATCTCCCCTGTTTGTAGTGGAAACTTGCAGAACAGTACAGTAGACTAGACTAGTATAGCACACCACAATAATGACAGCAACCATAAAACAATCCTTCTGACTAAAGTCAAGTCTTCTCCTTATGCTGCACAAGTGCATGCTGGGTGTATGTTTGCGCTTTCGAGAGACACTACATTATACTACTACTACTTTATAAGCAGACTCAACCGTGCAGATGGCTCAGCATATTCCCATGCTGCAGGAGCTCAGACAAGCCAGGCTCCACTAGTGATTTTGGCCCCCCTACAGAGTAGATTAATTGCATATACAAGCAGGTTTGTCACAAAACACTGAAAACAAGCGCAGTTCTAAACTGTGGCAATTGATTGCATATGCTGCTCATAATAGCTTTAAACAGACTGCCAGTATGCAGCCGGCTCGGAGCAAATACGCACATTTTTGTTGCTGCTGGACCGCAGCATAAAAGCGAGACAAAAAAAAAGATTATGGGAGATCATGTGAGGAACCGGAGATAAGGGAGTCATTGTGGACCTCACAGAGCAAATCATAGCGAAAATGGGACGAATAGACCTTGTAAACATGTGATGGGATTAACCTCTGCAGTCAGTGATTTGCACATGCCGGTGTTTTTAGTTTGCGCCAGCTATTCTGTTTCTTCCCCTGTGCAGGAAAAGAACAGAACGAATCCCAAGAGAGCCGTCATTATAGGCTAATTAAACTGAACCGTGGCCCGCTGTCACACTATCTCTGCAGTCAAACGAGGGAACAATGTCTCACTGTGGAGTCACGCTGCAGCTTGGCCTAAACAGTTCAGAGTTTCAACACACTGCCTTATTTCAAGAATCACTAGGGCACCTGCTAACGTGCCATACATGTCCATGACCCAAGCACACGCATACACACATGCAGCTGCTGGTGTGCTTCACATGAAAAAGCAGCTGGTTTTTCAGAGGGGCCATTAGCAGCAGAGAAGCTGTTTGTGGTGGGTTATTTTGGGATCTAGTATTGTGTTATTTAGGGATCTAAGTTGTTTTGGTAACTTTTTTTTGTCTGTGGTGTCTAAGTAGTAAGTCATCAACTGGCATCAGAGACAGCAACGTTTGGCTCCCTCCTCAGTGTGACGGCGTTCAACAGGACACTTATTAATAATTAAACACAACATGAGCGTGGCAGCTTTTGACCTGGGTGATTTACGGTATACAGAAATCTGGTGGCCACATTAACCGCCTGAAATCAGAGTGAAAATGATCACAGTTTAAGCAGTGACAGCAATACTGATAGAAAGCCAGTTTAGCTTGTTATCTGAGGCCCAGGTAGTCTATTTTAAAATTATTTCTCTTTTACAAATTTCAATGTTAAACTTTTTTCTTTTCTTTAATCTAAGCGTGTCCATCTGTTGCTGTGGTGAGCCGTGAATCACACAGGAAGGTTGCAGCATACATCAGTTCCTGCCATCAACGAAAACACTACTCCTTATTTACCCACCAGCTTG
Organism: Craterocephalus stercusmuscarum; assembly: GCA_037177115.1. Lineage (NCBI taxonomy): Eukaryota > Metazoa > Chordata > Actinopteri > Atheriniformes > Atherinidae > Craterocephalus > Craterocephalus stercusmuscarum. Next base: position 7,423,518 of record JBBDHI010000024.1, read on the forward strand.
GGTCTTTGCTTTTAACTGTTAAAATGTCATTGTAATTAGAAAAACATAAAGCTTCCTCTCCGAAATTTATGTCCTATCTGATAACTTCTAGTTTACCCATCTTCCTGTGATTTACTTTAGTTTACCATGTCAGACTGGTTTAAAGACATTTGGACAGAAAATAACCAGTGAATACAAAGAGTAAATACATTAAAGGAAATAGAAGAAGAAAAAAAACTGTTTTTGTGAACATGTTTCATAAAATGAATATTCTGTGAAAACCCCTTTCTCTAGAGGATGTCAATAAGTGGAACAGTCCCCATTAATTACATCTGTGGGCCGAAATCATGGTGCTACACTGGGCTGCAGCGCACATGCCTCCCACCGCACGGCCTTTCTGCCAAATGCAAACACATGCCTCGGGCTCCCTGTAATTATTAGCACATTGTCTGCAGCGGAGGGAAATGTGCAACAGATTCTGAAGCCCTCACAACTGCCTGCAAGCTGAAAGTCGCTCTGCATGCCGCTTTAAAGACGCTTTTAAACAGCTCCCATGACAACCGAGACACAGAAACTCTCTGAGCTGCAGCTCTGGCCCCTCAGACCGGTCATAAAATCCCTCCTTTTTCTCCTTCTGAACTGCAACACAAGAAATGACTACAGAGAAAGCTGCAGATAATCGCTCAGTCAAAAGACAGAGAAACAACATACCAGTCCTGTCTTTGATTATTTGAACAATTAGTGGTTCATAAAGATCAGGCAAACGGGTGTGCGGACTGGTTTTCTTTTTGGCTTTGTTGGTTCTTGGTTAGAGGTCTCCCAAGCTAAAAGGGGAGAACTGTGACAGCTAAATAAATGCATGTGAAGTGGGCCATAAATAGAGTTTCCACAAGAAAATCATATTCGCAGGTGGTAAGCAGCAGCTAGTGTGATCACACAGTGCAAGGATGAGAAAGAATCATATGCTCCACATGTTTAACAGAGATTCTTAAAGATAATTAAATATAGAAGTTGAAAAATGGTAGTTAAAGGCACCATTTTGTTTGTTTTACACTCCACATTCACTTATCAAGCCCGGTACACTTAATGATGACAAGAGACTTAGGAGGAAGATACTGAGTGGTTCACTTGCCCCCTGACTCTTTAAGTATAGTGAGCACACCATGTCTAAACTTCACAGCTCTATGGAAACAACGGTGGGAAGATACAGACAGGGAGGTGTGAGGAAAATAGCATATTTGCCAGTGGTTAACACTATCAGTGTACTGCATTTAGCAAACACACTGATATATAAAGTAAATCAGCATTTGGCAAAGAGATGAATATTTTCCAGGAGGAAGACATTTGAGGGTTTTGTGGTGATTTTCAAGTGAATAAAAGCACCAGTTTCCTTTATGTTGAATTGTACAGCGTACAGTCTGCTAGTTGGTTTCCTGCTTCACTAAATGGAGAAGCAAGTCAGATCAAAATCAAAGAGGAACGCCTGAGTAAACAAATAACAGAGGAACAACTAGTGAGCTCAGTTTTTGAGTATTGTTTGAAACCACCCCTTTATAGGCGTACAATAGTGTGGTCAACTCCCACCCTGCAGCGCACGGCCCTCCTCAGGGTAAAAGCTGCATTAAAACGCAAAGCCAACCCCCATATGTGCGACCAATTTTCAGATTTTGCTTGATAAAACTCGGCTAAACTGTGTTCTTTAACTGAGAGCCACAGGTGAGCCTGACAGCCAGCCAGTGTGTGCGCCGTGCACGGTGACAGCTGCGCAAAAGGCCAGCGACATGTGCAGCACGATTCACTGGCTGAGCGCTGATGTAACATCAGGAACGGTTTCAAACCGCCCTCCCTTTTCACATTTCCTCTCCTGTGTTCTTCCTGAAAAATGAAAAGCATTTCACAAGAAAAAGAAACACATTCCACATCCACAATGAGAGTCATGAATGGAAAATCATAAGCAAACAAGATCATTCTTGACATTGCCGGGGCTCTGCCCTCCACTGTTCAAATACCGAGCTTTCAGGACAAAAAGCGTGCTCTGGGACTGCAGGGAATTCTTGAAACTGGTGCTTCTGATTAAAAAAAAAAACTGGAAAGCGGCAGCAGTTTCAGGAGAGATAACAGGCCGCTGTATTTGTGTGTCTATCTGGGTTTAACAGCCCTGGCCTGGTCCTTCGTACCGGACACGTCACACGCAGGGTTCAGCTTTTAGCCCTGCACCGGGTCAAACTTCACATCATCGGCCACAGAGCAAACACCGCATGAGCAAACACAGAAACGCACAGATAGACAGCTTGCATTCCTGGACTCTGACTCCTATGAATACTTTCATAGCAACATCTTTGGTAGGAGTGTAATACCTTAAAAATGTGAGCTATTTAAAATTGTAGCTGCCATCCTCCTTATTAGATGGCTCAGAAATGGATAATTAGCAGGATCTTATACTGTTGATAAAGATTTTCATTTCTCGTGACTAATCCACTGATCTCCACGACATCTTTGATCATTTCTCTTCCTGACTTCACATGGTGATGTCACCCCACAGTTCATATCCTTCTGTTTAGTAAGAGAGGAAGCTGAACTTACACACGCAACTTATTTCTTCTTTGGGAGGGTCGGAACACACGAAGCTCCACGATATGATACCCAGTAAGAAGATGAAAAGAACCAATGAATGAACGGCTTTGAAATAATAACTTGATCTCAGATCTGTGCTTCAGGGCAACTTGCTCTTTCAGGGCAAAATGCCAAACTTCTTCTAAAAGTGAAAATAACAGTCTCACCTCAGTAGTTAGAGAAAAAGCAAAGGCAAGGATGGTTTTAATCAAAGATCAGGGCCTCAGTTTTAGTGGTTAAAAAAAAAGAAAAGTGAACTTTTGCATTACCTGCAAACTGATTTTAACTCTTCACGTTTGTTTTTTTCTCAGTCACAAGTCTTCAGAAGAGTAAGACCTTTCGCCAGAGCACGGTTTACCTGACAATCACTACTCTGAAACTAGAGATCTCATCATTTATTCACAGCAAATGACTCACACCCGCAAGAGCAGAAAGGAAACAGGCCGAGGCTCACTTCACTTCACAGCGAGTCCCTCTTTCAACCATCATAACGCCCCAAAACTCTCATTTCCTCTTTTTTTTTTTTTTTTTTACAAGCTCAAACTCTTTCAGAGAGGAAACATTGTTAGTGACAGTAGCAGCTGCTCATTGAAAAGGCACCACTTCCAAACTGATCTGGATACATTTTCTTTTTATTATTTCAACAGCATAGCAAAAGAAAAGAGGGAGAAAAAATAAATCAACAGCAGTATGTATGATCTATTAACAAAGAGTTGACTGCAGGCTGACGATGATGATGGCTATAAGAAAAAATAAAAGCACAGACAGTGGGAAAAAAAAAGGGGGGGGGGGCGGGGGGGCTCGCAGTCACTGAAGCACCTGCTTTAGAGGTGGTGGGGGGCTGGGAATTTCGTAAACACTTGCTGGAGTCCAAAAGTCAGTTACGGGAAATCAAAATATGCACAGCCAGCCAGTTACTAACCCCCTTCTCCCACCCAAAGTGCAAACTCAGCGGTTGAAATTACCCTCTGCTGTAAGGACTGTCTCAGTTTCGGGGCACCTGGAACCCTAGTCCCTGCTAAGGCAGCTGAAACTACAAATACTCAATAGTCATGGAAGCTCTGGAACAACAACAAGAACAACAACAAAAAAACTGTATGGGAGATAATAAGACTAGTGGCAACAGATTCAAACCCTGCAACAACAAAATCATATATATCCATATCACAGTGTGTGTGTTTGTGTGTGTGAATGTCCAGCGTCCACAGCAGAACAGTATGGATGCAATCACTGCACAGGAAAGAAGTACAACCACATGTCCTCATTCATCCCACTACAATCAACTCCGACTTACGTCTGAGGTCCCAACACATCCATAATACACATTCTTACACATAACAGAGGCAGTCTGAGCCGTGAAAGTGATATGCTGATGTAGGAAATGCTTTTCCGGACTTTCCCATCCTTTGGATATGTAGCTGGGTCATGGGAATACTGAATGAGAGCAAAACAGGGGCAAAACTATAAATGTGTGTCCCCAAGTCCCCCTATAAAAAATGTTACAATAAGGAGGAAAGAAAAGAGCTCAAAAAGTAAGCTTATTGAATATTTCAACAGTACTGATTAAACAGAGTGATAACCCAAAAAAAATGAAGAAAAATCTGGGAAAAAAAAGGTTCTGCTTAAATGAAATCTGGGGTTAAAGAAAAGTCATTGTTATCAAAAAGGAAAAAGAAGCCAGAAGGTAATTGCTACTCTCTTTGATACATATTCAGTAGAGAGGTCATGTAATTGCATTTTTTTTTTAAATTTTCATTCTCAGCTACTTAATTGCCTCCAAAGTGTCCAAGCTGGTGTGTGGTGAAACATTAAGTTTTATAATTTGAGGTAAGCCAAGTCAGGCCTTCGTATAGTCCATCCCCCGTCGTTGCACACGAGGGCTGAACGTACCAATTCCTATCTCTGATTCGGGTCAAGCCCAGCTTCTCCTGGATCTCGTGGGGCTTCATGGCGTCCGGGAGGTCCTGCTTGTTGGCGAAGATCAGGATGATGGCGTCCCTCATCTCCCGGTCGTTGATGATTCGATGCAGCTCCTGCCTTGCCTCGTCGATCCTGTCCCTGTCCGCACAGTCCACCACGAAAATGAGGCCCTGGGTGCCTGTGTAGTAATGTCTCCAAAGGGGCCTGATCTTGTCCTGCCCGCCCACGTCCCACACGTTGAACTTCACATTCTTATAGGTGACGGTCTCCACGTTGAACCCCACGGTGGGGATGGTGGTGACAGACTGTCCCAGTTTCAGCTTGTACAGGATGGTTGTTTTCCCGGCAGCATCAAGTCCAAGCATCAATATTCTCATCTCCTTGTTGCCAAAGATCTTTGAAAGCATTTTCCCCATCTTGTTTACTGTGCATAAATACTTGGTCTGGAGAAAACAGATAAAATAGCACTTCTCTAAGGAAAGGGGTTAGGTTTTGGGTTCTTGTTATTTCTTTAAGCTGAGGAGTCACAGTTTCAGTGCAGCTACAGAGAGCCCTCCACGTGATGGCAGCGGTGGGCTGACACAAGTGTCACTATTCAAAGGACTTTCAAGTTTGTACAGTACAAATAATCGGACTGATCTGACCTGAGCTGGTGAATGAGCGCTCAATGGGAGCAATATGTAAGGAGCCCTCGCAGAATTGGGTGGGGATATATTTTCATGATCCACTGCTCTCCGATGCTAAGAAAAAATGACATCCCCTCGTTTTAAAGTCGCCATTGAGCAGAGCCTTCCTTCAAAATTCCCATTTCAAGTTTCCCTTCCCTTTCGCAAACTCCTCTTGTCGCCAGATCGAGCTGCACCTGATAAAGTTTTCTTTTAGTTAATTATTTCAGCCAAAAGCGGACAATATAAATCGGGCCCAGTCCAAGCCCGGGGGTTCCCACTTCCTCCTTGGCTGCAGACAGTCCACACTTGGCCTTAGATTATTCCAACCGATTAATTTCAGAGCAATTTCTTCCGAGAGCCCACGAACACAATGAAGCCCTTTCTGGTGCGTTTCTGTCACGGGGCATCCAGAGGAGGACCGCTCAAAAGGTCATTGATTCATCCGACTTTCTTCTCTTCCCCCTGTGACACAGGAGCGGTCCGGAGAAGGGAGGGGTGTTAGTACAGAGGACAACTTTGGATCCGAAAAAATACTCTGTTCGCTATGAAAAAAGCTAGGCATAAATATAAAACGGAGAAAGGGGTAAATACCTAGGTCTGCGACAATCATCCCCCACGTCCCCGGGCCGTTTCTCCCCGCTCTTGGCGCTCTCGATCTCTCTTCCTCCCTCTCTGTCTACAGCCGTTCAGTCACAGCAGTGGCGGTGCTGTGTTACCGGAAAAGGTGCGGACCCAGATCAGCCGCCACTTCCTCTACACCGCTCACACACACTACTGCTGCGTTCAGGGACCCACCGCAGGTCCGAGAGTTAACGACACCACAGGGCTACTACTGACAGTTTCAGTATGTTCCAGGCTTTTGACCAGACCGACCCTTCATCACTCCTCACACCATATCACACCTGCCCCTATACTAAAACAGACATTTTAAAAATGGCAAATAAATAACTATTATAGTAATTATTTACCCCTAATTCAAATTTATATCCATAAATCTAATTATTAAATTCATTCCTGAATACATAATCAAGTTGATGTAATATTAATTATTATAGGAAGCAATGTAAATGTTTATAAATCATTATATACATGTAAAACAAACAAAATCCTACAAAGATTATAACATTTCCTATTTCCATTAAAGACACCGTACGCCATTTCGCATGCGCGTAACGAAAAAAGAAAAGCTGAGCTGCATACCGGTCCATTAGATTGTGTTGACGCCATTTGGATGTTCATTATGAATGTAACGCCCTATAACGTGACGTATATCACAATAAAAAGACGTCGGGCTTTTTTCATGAATAGAAATGTAATTATTTTGTATGTTTAGTAATCCCAAGAGAGACTTTCCACACCGGTTCTTTCCAACATGTCTTATTCATTCAAACAGTTTCCGTATGATTAACGTGTGACGTGGAGGTTGTGAATGAGGAGAGTGGGGGGGACTTTAGTGTCTCATTGTGAAAGACAGCTCATAACCTGTTTCCTGATTTTCAATTAAGGTCGTCTAATGAATTATTAAATATTATAAAATTGGCCCTATAATTTCTGAATAAGGACTGTATGATAAAAGCTGGTGATTCTATAAACAATGATACTTGTGGGATTTTTAACCATTCTGTGCACATTTATATTTGTCTTCCAGTTCCAGCCTTTGTGTGTTTTATTATATTCCCAAGATTGTACTATCAAGATCCAGCCCTCCCTAAGAAAAAATATAGCCTACTTCATATGTTTATATCCAAAAACACACACCCTATTAAAATATTTATACATATTTACCTATGAATAATACTCAGTTTACATTTTTATAAAGTAAACTATTAAACCTTTAACATTCAAGCAATACTATACAGTTTAGACATTTATTCATGCTGTTTTAAGTTTAGTGCACTTTTTAAGAATATCTTGTGTCCCACTTTGGTGATTTTTGCATGGCCTGACTATGAATAAAAACTGTTTAAATTATTAAATAAAAACAGGTAATGGTTACCTTTGTCGCAGTTCCTGG
>JBBDHI010000024.1:7507624-7517862 GCA_037177115.1 Craterocephalus stercusmuscarum
AACACTTTCAACTTTCTACCTTTTCTAACATTTTACAATTCTCATTTAATTTCTTTGAAAGTTTGTTTTTAATGTACTTTTTAATGCTTCTCTTGCACATCACTGTAATGCTTTTAATGTTTTATGTAAAGCACTTTGAAAAGTCTTGTACATGAAATGCACAAACTTCCCTCGCCTTACCACACGAGAACAGCAACTGCAGCTTGATCTGAGCTTGAACTAAGACGAGGAGGCCGGGTGATTCTACTCTGAGTTGACAGTTGCGAGTCTCACACTGACTGAATGAGATATTTTCAGACCTTAAGGGCCCTGGGCAAAGTGCAGGAGTTGTATTTCATCAGAGATTGTAGATTAACTGTGGTTTTAGATAAATATGCAGGTAATTAATTTATAGTACATTTGATGACTTTATTGTCCCTGAGGGAAAACTCTTTGAGTAAGGACTTAGATGATGTCACTTCCAGGCCACATCGCTATGCCTGTAATGGCTGTAAATAATGACAGATCACTACTGTACAAAAGCAACTCCAAGCCAATTTGAGCTCACAGAGGGATCGAACCAGCGTTTCATTACAACCCATTGGTGAAAAGAAGGAGTTTTGTGGCAGAAATTGCTTTATTTAGAGGCTGCGTGAGCTGGTCCGTTCATTCCCATTATATTGGATGTACGCTGATCGCGAGTGGATCTAAATATCTCCCAAAGGAGTTCAAGTTACATCAAAACTGTCTGGGTGAGTAAATGATCATATTTCATGCTAGAAAATGGGTCCGGGTTGAAAATAAAATAACGTATCCTTTAAGGCTGAATGGACAACCCTGAAACTTAGTCTGGATGAATTCTCTCAAGCACAGAAACAGAAACATTAAAAGCCAGACCCTGACTCGGGGGCAAAATGATTGAGAATTACTGCCAAGTTTGAAGTCAATATTAACTGATCAATATAAAGAAAAAAAGCATGAATACATGCCCTATTTGCAAAACATTAGAAGCAAGTGACTAAAGATTTGTAAATGGGAAATATTTTTTTTTTGTGTGTGTAACATTTCAGATGATAAGTAGAGCAAATTTCTACTTCAGTCTGACCAAACTGCTTAGATGACAAGCAGACTGAAGGGTCTTCAGCGCCATCTTTATTTTTACGACCCAGAGGTTTAGTTAAGAATCACATATGTGCTTGCAGTTTATCATTCAGCTCTGGTTGAGCATCATTATTTCAACGCTGAATAATGTATTAGGAAAAGATCCACCCACAACTTGACTGTGCTGACTGCAAGCTGCCTAAGGCGTCCATTGTGCCAACCATGGCATCTTAGTTGCTTCACTTGGCAGCATCACACTGAGCTATTTATCCACATCTTTATCGTCATACACATTCTCAACACATACATGGCCTATGCACCAAGATAACATTCTCCCTCTGTTCTTTTTGTTGAGGTCACCTCATCCCTGAGGCGTCAAAGGGAGTTTCATGTCAAAACAAAGCCACCCCCACCCTGCTACTACCCACAGTGCAGAGAAGAGTGAGCGGAGTGAGCTCACCGAGCGGCTTAGCAGGCTCAGCTATAATCCATCACAACAAAAATCAAACCAGCTCGGCTTCAGCTCTTATTGAATTCAATTGATGTAATTGCAAGCAACTCATCTTATTTGTACAATGAATTTGCAACATTACGTCTATTGACTGCCATTACATTTCTTTATGGTCTTAGATTGGAGGGAGTCTAAAAAAGTTTGAGATGTTTTTCATCTGGAGCATTTTCAATTATTCATAACAGAGTTCATCAGGGAATTGCCTTCTCTCCATTACATTATTGGTTTATGCAAAACAGGAAACAACTGGCTTCTGGGATGATTGTGTATGTGTATGAGTCTTCATTGTAAAGCACGGCCCAGAAGACGATTATCTCATGTCTGTCTTTTTATCCGTCTGTGGACGGATACACACAACTTAACAGGTGAGTTGATGACATTTAAATGATGATCAAGTTGACAATAGGTGTGATTAAAGTATTCCTCGAAACCCGCTGGCATGGTCTGGAGATGACAAAAGTTTAATTATGATGTGTAATGTTATCATAGCATGAGTTAACGTTTACCATGTCCCATCATTTGTCAAAAAATCATCTTTCTTGAAACGGAGCCCTCAGAGTTTGAACGTTCAAAGTTAATCAGCTCAGAGTTCACATTTCAACCAAGTTTGTTAAACCTCTAATCTGAAACAGACCTCTGGTGTTTGCTAGAGGAATAGAACAACTCACTTAACTTTTATCCTATTAAGTTGCGGAGTTAGACAACAACACACAAAAAAAAGACTGAGAATTTTGGTCACTTTTCCATTAGAATTTTAATTCCATTTACTTAAAATCTGCTTTGAAGAGATGAAAAATTACCTTGTACATACCTAATTCCAAAATTAAAATAATAATTCTGAATTACAGTGAATTCCAAAGAAAGAGGCCGGTTTATTCCTATTTTAATTCCGTCTAAATAATTCCTCGATGTATACCTGCATTCTGCTTCTGGTTCATTCTGCGCATGCCTGATCCCTCGTCCTGTCGTCATGAGCCACACATTCCGCGCAGGTTGCCCAAAGCGAGTGTTGGACGTGAGCTGAGTCTATTCACGTGAAAGTGAAGTAGAAAGCTCGTGTCCAGCTACTGCTTCAAAACTAGAATAAAAAATCACGCAAAAATGGTGCTAATGTGGTTTTCCATAGTCACAGAGAAAAGAATCAGGAAGCAATGTTTGTTTTCTCCCGGTAGAAGCCAATATGTCATTCCCAAACCCATATCCAATCAGAACTCATATCTAAAGCGAATTTAAGAAAACGTGTTTTCCTTGTAAACCTTTATTCAGAATAATTATTTCCATGTAAACTTTGAGGGGAATACTCAGTAATACTTAAAATAATTCAGATTTATTTAATATGGAAGATTTCTTTTCCAATTAAAAAAATGTAACCATGGACAATGTTATCCTGGTGCATGATGATAAAGCAGTAAATAAATAGAGATCTTGTTTTTGCATTTGTAATAGTGCAACTCATAATCCCCTTTTTTATTATATCAAGAATATGCTCATAAACTGATGCACGCACTTTTGACATGTCTGCATTTAGTCTTATGTTGTGATCCTCTCTGTCTGTTTAAACTGATCCTACCTTTGACTTTTACCTGTGCATTTTAAGCTCAATAACTTGCTTGTCAGTTTTATTGTAACACTGACTGGCATGTAATTAACAATAGGGGACAAAAGTGGTTGACAATTCACAAAAACAGAGACAATCAACAATTTCTGCACAGTTGGTGCTTTGGGGATGAGATGACAACCTGCCAGGCTTTCACCATTGTTTCAGGGCATGCTGTCGAAGCAGACTCTGCTGAGGGCTGTGGTTGTTTGTTTCAAGGCTTCCTTTGTATTCAACATCAACTACACCACACAGCGCGCCCCCACCTGGGAGTTTCTCCGACATGCTGTGTATAATATTGATGGACATGAGTCCTGATCTATGATGATGTTTGCAAGGAAAGAAGTGTTCAGCTCACAGTAAGAGAGCTTAAATTTCTTTTGTTTTTATTTTGGGAAACGTGTTGACACCAATTTACTGAGGTTTTGATGAAATATCTCCGTCATGTTCTCTAAATGTGACTGTCACTCATTTATTATTTTTCCCGAGCATTAGTTATTTTCTTTTTTAATAACTTGTTTTAACCTCTGATAAGGCCAAAATATTACTCTTGGGTGCAATCTTTCAAACTCTGAATACCAGGAGAAAGCATGGTTGAACGAACCGGAGTTCCTTCAAGATTAAACATTCAGCAACATTTTTAATCCTTAAAAATTATTTGCATTAATATAGGTTAAAATTAAGACTTGATAAAAAAAAAAAAAAAAGAAATTAATGCTTTGAAAAATTATACCGCATGCTAGGAGAAGGGTTGCAGTTACAGGCGATGGAGCCAAATATGCAGGGGCTGGGCACTTAACACAGCTGCGGCCCAACAGAGCACAAAACAACGAAAGCATGCAACTAAGAAGTAAAACTACCAAACACGAAAGGATAAAGATCAAAATCAATACAAAGCACTCTGCAAGGCCACATGCACAGGCAAGGCACCAACCACCAGGCTCCAAGACGCAGGCAGCCGCGGTCATCCTCAAAGCAGGAGTATAAAAAAAGAACAACTATACTAAAAACATCCTGGGGAATTTAAAAAGATGTTAACATTTTGAATAAAGCAAAATAAAAGGGGGAACAAAGCAGCAGTGGGCAGTATGTCTAATGCCTAAATATAAGTTAAAATAAGGTTACATAAATATTACACAGAGACTGTTAAACAGCTCCCTTTCCCACCATGGATTTATATCTGTTCACATTGATCTGTCTTTACAGTGGTCATATAGCACATAGCCTGAGAGCTAACACTAGCATACATGGCTAACAAACTCATACTGACTTCTGAAATAAAATAAAAACCTGGCAAGCAGTTTATTCACTGGTTCTTAGATCTATTTTCATCTAAAGTGTGACAGGGACACTTGGTTCTGATCCCTCATTTGAGTGCCATTTTATTGCAAGTCATATGTTAAATTGGTTCAAATTGATAGGACACTTTGGCCTTGATTTACTAAAGGTTTGCAGCTCTGAAAACATGCACAGACTTGTTAACGGGTGCAAAATCATGCTGCGGCTGATTTACTAACCTGGTGTACTGGAAAATGTGCTTGTTAAATGGACAAAATATTGCTGGAATACATTTTTCATGTTTGCCTTGAATGAATATGCAATCTGAGCATTTCTACCAGAATGCCCAAAATAGGTACTGGGAGGAGTAGATGCACATATCAGCTTTGGGCAAGCATTGAGATTTGCTAAACTTGGAACTGATTGCGCTGGCTGTTTTTGCACCTATATTTAGTGCTTCTCAAAGGCAGGCCTTAACTGTCCGGGATACGCATAAGTGGCTGCAGTTTGAATGGGAGGCCGATGCTGCAGGGTTGCAAACGAACATCAGTCTGACTCACATTAAAATCTCATGAGGGGTGGGTGACGATGACTGAACTTCTGGAATTTTTCAATAAAAACGGGTAATTTGTTTGAATCTTAAAATGACAAATGTTTAAACAAACGTTAATAGGAAGCATGTTCATTTTTGTTATATCAATGACAATATGGCGTTATGATAAACAGAACATGTTTCACTTTGTGCACATACCTTGTTCTACAACCAATATTCCAGTCTACTCCTTGTAGAAAGTGCTCACATTTTGTTCAATGCTGGTCAAAGGAACCTCCTCTGTCGCCGCGCCCCACCTGTTATATTTGCTGATTATCAGCATAGGTTCTTTTCTGTTTTTCATCTAATATTTTGCCATGTCTCCTTAGCTTCATCTGGTGTTCTTCTTGTTTTTCCTACTACATTTAATTTTTGTCAAATATCATCCTATACTCCAGTTCTTCTGGTCAAGTTGAGATATCTTATTTCATATGTCATATTTCTATTAAATTGTGCAATAGAGGAAGATAGAGCGCCATAGAACCCAAATCAAGGAAACACAATAGCAGGTTATGTGTCACAACCAAATTTGTGCTCACTATTTGGGATCTTAGCAAATCAGGGCCTAAGTGTTACAGCCCTTACATAAACCAGCAGTTTCATATTCTAAATCAAACTCTTAATATCTCCATCACATATCAGCTCCATCAACCTTAGGCTTTGATGTTGCTCCATTCTTTTGTGTTTTGTTGTATTTACTGTATATGCCAATCTTAAGATTTGTTGTTTAGATCACCATTGGTATTGTTGACCAGTGTCAATCATGATTAGTTTTTACAGCAAAGCAAATCAAAAAGTAAGAGCATGAGAGTTACAGCTTTATATTTCCGAAGTATAAGAGATGCAGCAGGATTTGAGCTGGAAGTCTAATGGAAATGAAGAGGAAGAAGCGGGATTTTTCCAACGTGGGCTGAGCATAACGTTTTTCAAATCCATATATAGTGCTTTTTGGGGGATTTTTTGTGAGTTTGCTATTGGATGCATAAATGCTCAGGTGTCACAGTGAGAGTGCTGAGGTATTACACTTTTGCATATTTCTCATGCTACATGCTGTTACAAAGGATACAGTCCATGTTTTGAGATCTCTGGACGTTTTGAATCAAAAGTTCTGGCTTATTCATTAAATAAGTGTTAAAGACATGCTTTAATCTGTAACAAATGTTTAATCTGGCAAGTTTTCTTCTTGCAGTGCTGGGCAAAACTACTATGAGTAATCCATTATTCATACTGTCTGTCCCTTTACGACCACAGCACCCAGATATAATCCACAAACCCTCAGGGAGAAAATTCAGGCTCCCTAAGGAAAAACCTCATCACTCACCTACAACTGTTAGAGGCCATGTTTGTATCCCTCTTCGAAGGAGCAATCTTGTTACTGTGAAGTTTAAAACTATAATCTTTGTATATGACTTTAATCTGTTCCACACTAATTTGTTCACTCGCTTCTTTCAAAAAATGTCTTCCTGCTTCAGTTTGACCAGTTTCGCTGCAGCACAGTGGGCTGATCTGGTGGGACGCAAAGGAGGTTGCATTTGGAAGGGGACAGTACATCAGCTGGACAGTAATCGGCTGACTCACCTTCAGGATGCTCCCCTCTGGGATGGGCCAGAGGACTGCCGAAGGGGAGAGGCGGAGTGAAATCAGACTGTGAGCGATTAGGTTAATGAAAGAGGAAAATGGAGTGAAAGGACAGGCAAAGGTGGTCCTAAGGCAAATAAGTTTAGAGGAGAGCTGAACCAATTGCTCTGACAGCATGAGAGAAGAGCATTGAGTTACTGATTGACAGAGAAGAAATGAGAGCCAGGATACACTGTCACTGGGTGAAAGAAGCACTTTGAAATGTTCTATTTTGAACCCTTATTTATACAAACTGCTGGAAAGTTAATGAAAGCACTGCTGTCACACAAAAGTTTTACAGCGGTCTGTTTCCACAGACTACCTGTAAGTTAAAAATCTACTATTAAAGCTCTGCTGGGCAGAAGTTAATTGAAAAATACTGTATTATCCAGAAGCCCGCCACACAGGCAAGGATCCAATCATTCTTATTTTAAGGCGTGACTCCAAATCCTGTGTTGGTGAATTTAGAAATCGATCCAGGTCGTTAATTAAACAGAAGTAGTATTTGTGCTGCAAATGACTTAGCTATAGAAATTGTTCTCACTTCCAGCTTGTTACACGATTGTCCGGACCTTTGGTGTCACACTGCAACATCAGTTCACAAAGGTTTTCAAGGGGTTGGCATTGCGTTTTTTTTTCAACCTCTAAGTTATCCTGAACCAAGTAGTTCTTCAGATGTTTTTGCAAAAAGTACAAAAAATAAGTAAAATTCACGAATGCCAAAGACAAACAAGCCGGACATCCTGTGCAGACCTGACTATGTGCATTATGTCACAACATTACATCAACATAGCCAGTGGCATAGGCTAGCTTTAACTGCTTTGGGAATGAAAAAAGGTTGTTTACAGACTTCACTGAAAGCTAGAGTTTGGCTTTACAAGCCACTGAGAATCCATAGCACCAAAATCTATTTAAAATGTTTTTTTTTCAGTGTATTATATTCATATTTGTCTATTCAAAACTATTTTTAAGGAAATGCATCCAATATTCACCACCAAGATGTAACTTATGAATGATACGCTAGAGTTTACTTCCCCTTTCATGCACGCTTGAAATGTATCATGCAATGTCCTTGCTGATTGATTTTGGTAACTGGCAATTCTCTCATCCCTGTCTACATACGTATAGTCAGAAACCCATAAGTAAAGTTGATGTGTATGTGTGGTAATGCAAAAGAGTGCTTTAATTCGTCAAAGTTGCAATGATCAGAAAAAATTGCAAGAAAGTGCGGTAAGATTGCAAATTACTGAGTAGTTTATCAATTATTCCAACTCCTAATTTACATGATAAATTGATTTTAAATTAAATAGACTTAAAATGGCAATAACAGCTTTAATATACTATAAATACTTCAGCACTATTCTTCATAAATTGTGTACTTTATTAATGTCAGACATCATGATTACTGTTTATCAGTAAATTCACAGTTATTTCAGCATAAAGTGATTCATGCTGCCATTTAGCTGCTGGCTTTTCAGTCTCTGGCATTTAAACACAGTTTTTTTTTTTTATCTATGACCCTTTCACTAGATTTGCAGAAGCCTGCTTCAGAGAGTCAGGAGAGTAAACATCAATGGTTGATGTGTTTTCTGTATGTGGGGTAATCATCTGGAAGCAGTGCGGAGGTAAAACATTTACTGGAACAGCGGATCATGATGCGATTAATGGATACACATATGGGGTATACGATCGGAAAGTAAACCACTTTCTGCATGTTTGTGTGACAGAAAACAACCAAGCTTTAATGCAGCTGAATTTCAAGTAATTGGTTTTTGCACCTTTAAATACATATTTGGAGTAATGAAAAGTGACAGTGATGATTATTGAAATTTTTACCTTTGCATAGATGTGCAAGCTTTGCCCCAGGACATAATTATCAAAGATATCCCTGTGTATCAATTGACTGCACATATTAAGAAGTTGGTTTCACTTTCTCAAGCACTGAAGCACAAAGTGTGCATGGTGTGGATGCAAAATCACTTTCAGCAGTCTGTGAAATATATTCTCCTGTGATTTGGGTCCTATTGAAAGGAAAGTAACTCTATGAAGGAACAAAGTGTCTCCACCTTTCATCAAATAGTCATCAAACAGCTGTTGCTCCACGTTTCAGAGAAAGAAAGTTCCACATTTGAAGATCAGAGCAGAGGGGTTGCAGAATGGAGCTACACGCACCGTTGTCAAGCTTAACAACTGAATTTGACTTGCTGTCTAACCATGGATTTTTAAAACTTCAAACTGAAATGTCATTTTAGACTTAAATCACTTTCCTTGCACATCAAGTTGGAGTTTTACACACTTTGCGCAACACTGATCAGTTCGGGTTATTATAGACTGAATGGATGACTCCAACATTTTCTTTGCTACGGACATAAAACTGTTCTACTTTATCTCATCTCCTTTAAATAAAAAAGGGCTGTATATCTTTGACTTATTTATCTACAATCAATAGTCGGCTCCTTGGTGTTGTTGATGTTAATAGGTTGTTTTCTGTCCATTAAACTAAAAGGTTGAAGATTCCATTTCCCCTTCCTAAGAAGCTCTATTACTGTCTGAAGTGGCTTTGTCGATGAATAGAAGGGACTGAGCATTTAAATCATAACCCTGGGGAAATGTGATTTAACAGTGTAGGAACCACTTTGAAATATCTGAAGACCTGTTTGTGAGGAACTGCAAAATCTAGTTACTGAATGCATGTGGGAGTTGAACAAAACTAACCAACTTAGTGTTTGTGCCACTGTAACTATAAGCAGCGTGACAAAGGGCTCAATAGGTTTTTATGCTTAACATGACCCCTGGTGGTTAATGGGGCAACCTTTTAAACCAATTAAGTGTTAAAGACTGAAGCCACCACCAAAGATTATGAAAAAAATGAAAAAATGCAATAATTCATTTAATATGCACGTTTTTTTTTATGTCAATACTGAAGCCATGTTTTACTGTCCTGACCCTGAAGAGTCACAGGATCCCACAGAATGTGGATCTTATGCCAAATGTAAATGAGTGGGATATTTTTTTTATCTATCAGGTGCACAGAAAATAAGCTGCAGGCCCCACAGTGACAACAGTTTGCTATTTATACCATTCATTGGATGAAATATATCAGGTTGAGAGGAGGTTTAACCCTATAACCCTTAAAGGTCCACTGGGCCACCTGCACCCCAAAGTCCTACCCCTTGTATTGTCAACAGTTTTGCAGGAACAGTAGTGTGTAGCTCTGCGGGGTAATTTGAGATCGATAGTTCACCTTTTAAGTTGGATATAGACATTTTCCAGGCATTTAAATTATATCCGTGAGCTTCAAAAATCCAGCTGCAGAATGTAGTGTTTGTTCAGAGATTCTATGTGGTAAATTTGCAATAACACAATTACAGTGGTGAAAAGTTTTCAGACACCCTTAAAAATGTACACAATCACAAATATTTTCAAATCAAAGAATTTTAATGGCTTTTTTCAGGTTTTGTTGCATATTTTTGGTATGGCTGTAAAAAATAAACTGCATTTGAAGACCTAAAAGTGATTCTTAATTAACTGTTTAGAACATGTAATTTGAACATGTATTGTCT
>JBBDHI010000024.1:7602430-7618675 GCA_037177115.1 Craterocephalus stercusmuscarum
CAATTTGCATCTATGAACAGAAAATAATTTCCTATTTTTAAATTTAGACAGGCAATGTTTAAATTTATCATTATGTGCAATTATTCTATTTTTAAATCAATATTTATTACCAATAAGCAGATGTGATGTACAACATGTGTTCTGGCAGCAGGGGCTGAAAATAAAATCAGATTTTCATAATTAGAGTGTAATTACCTCTGTTGACCAAAAAGCTTCTAGGTCCTAGCTATTTGATTTTCAGTTTTTCCCCCTGCTGTAATTGTACCGAGACAAATGTCAGCCAAAATGCAGCGTATGTTCCCACTGCTCTCCAAATGGAAGCCGGGTTGTTGTGAGCGACTTCTGCGTGTGGCAGTAAACTGGTCTCTAGTGAAAGGAGGCGGATGGAAACAACGTCATCCATTTTTCAGTTGTTATTAAAATATGGAACACGAGGAAAAGCTTTGCACAAGGATCAAGTGTGAATGTACAGCAGCTATTTGCTCAGTCTACAGTGGGTCTTGCTAAAAAAAGATAAGATGTGATTTGTTTACTGAATTTTGCATTCAGCACTTTGTTCAATCCCACGACATCCGCCTTGCATGAGACAACACATCCTCCGAGAGCTGCTAATTAATGAGGGGCATCTTAGAGTCTAAATCCTTTGTTTACTTTTTGGTGTTAGCATTGGTGCACAGCAAAGCCACTAAACTTTGATATTGTCTGTCATCAAACCATAATCACCATCAATTCAGCCAAAAATCCAACACTGTCTTCTTCAAAGCACATCAAAACTTCATTAATTCCCTCAATACAGCGATGGGGGCAACAGCAAACCTGAAAACGTGAGTGCCATAGCAAAGAGTACTTTAAAACTCTTGAAAAAACAAGGGTGGGGGGGATTACGTGCTAATCCTTGTCGGCAAAAACAGAACAGGGGCCGCTCTTGTTCCTCTTCAATCAAAATATTTGTAGTGGCTGTGTCAAGTTCATCTCGAAACCACAACGATGGTTAAGCTGTAGCCTTAAATCTGTTTCATAATTTACACTTCAGAAGTTGTCGAGCATTTTGCTGCAGTTCTATGTTAAGTCCGATGACAAGGGCGCAAAACGTAGCCGCCAACACTGAGCTGCGTAATCCTCACATATACTGTATTCTTTTAGTTTTCTAACACTGACATGCCATTCCAAAGGTTGTTTGTAGATGAGGAAGTGACTCTGAAACTGGAAAAGAAAGAATGTATGGATTAACTGGTTTAACTAGGCCAAGCGGAAACAATGCAAGCTATGAGATTCGGTTTTTCCAAGTTCCTATAATCGCTTGCCAGAGAATGGTAAGCACCCTACATGAATCACTTTCATTTCCTTCCTTGCCATCTTCCGTTCTGTCTTTGGTGGAGAAAAACATCCCCAGTGCTGTGAGAGAGTGACACCGCTTTGAATCCCTGGTGTTCATTCAAAATATTCCTTTCAAATGTCCACAAATGAATATAAAATGAACACCAGTGGGAATAAATTAGCAGCGCGCTAATTAGCCGTCAAGCCATCTTTGAATGTCACCGATTAAAGGAGAGGAAAGAGCTTCTCAATGAGTGGCAGAGGTGGGGGGTCTGAGGCCTGGGGATGTGGCACGCAGCCTTTGGGTTGTCACACACACAAGAACACGCGCATTCACACTCTCTAAAAAACACACAAGGAGATCTTAACAAGTGTGGACATGAGCATCTCAAGCTTTGTGCCTCTGTTAATATTAGTTCTGCCTGGTTCACACTCAGCAGATAGAGTCCTCCCCTTCGTGTAAGAGGTGGAGTCAGCGCTGTTTCCTTTCAGACCTGACTGGCAGCACCGGGGGAGCGGGCTCATTTCACAGCCTTCAGAACGAAATTGGATGGGTATGAATAGAAAGAGAAGGCTGAATGTTCAGTTTTGGTCACAGTGGACCAGAAACCGTACAGATTAATTACAATGCACACAAAGAAAACACATCACAGTAAGAAATGATGCAACGTCTGTAAAAGTACGCTTCATGTTCATGTTACTTTAACAAGCAGTAATAAAATGCATTTACACCTCAGTTTAGATGCATAAAGAATAAACCTACAGTGTATCTACTTACATTGTACGATCAGCTCCACTATGGCCTCCCGAGGCTTCACGTTGAACCCGTTATACTGGCTGGTCTGGCACCGGTACGAGCCCGTCATTTCCCTGGATACATTGACAACCCGCAGCACGCCGTCGTAGCTCTCCATCTGCATGCTGCCGTCTGGCATGGGTGCCTCCTTATCAGCTCGCGACCACAGTATGATGGGCTTGGGCTTCCCTGAAACAAGGCACTCCAGCTCCACTGTGTCACCCTCACGGGCCACCAGGGGGGATTTGCCCCGAGGGACTGTCAGGTTGGGGGGAACTAAGAAAGAGAAAAACAGAGGAGGGACTGATATGGGGCTCTAGAAAGTCTGCAGGCGGGATAAGAGGCGATGGTCAACGTAGGGGAGATGTGGCGAAAAATGTATGGCAGAGGAAGCGAATGAGCATCCAAGTTGCAAATGCAGTGAAAGAGAATTTCAGCAGCACACACAGCTTGTATGGACCATGCGATTAATAGCAGCAGCAATGGCTAACAGCCAGGACCAGACAGTCTAAGCATGTGTACAATGTAAAACCATCATGAAGGGCAGCGGTGAGTTCAATGTCATCAAGCAATGGCACACGATGAACTATGCAATGGAAAGCTGACGAGCAGATGCACATAATCACTAACCCCAAACAAACCTGACCTGAAAAGACAAGTTCAGATGCCGGAGAGCTAAAAGTGTTCAACTCACGCTAAACTTGAGACTTAAAGTCCTATTTGCACATCTTAGCTTGCATTTCAATCATATCTGAAGAAGCATGAAGATTAGGCAAATTAGTTCAACAGGAGATTACGCCGAGTCTGGGACGCAGCGTTCGCAAACAAGGAGTCAATTCAGTCATTGTACTTAACACAACTGTACTCATCCATGACTGATGTTCAAGTGGATTTAACGACCAGATGAAAGCCAAACAAGCAGAGGTGAATAAGAAGACTAAAAGTGTAAAGTCTCAAAAGTAACAATTATCTGCTGCATGGTCTGCTGTTACGCAGTTTGGTGTTCTGTAGCAACAATGTAAACGCGTACATGCAAACCAAAGAAACTGTTAAGAATTCTTTTATATAACTCAGACTTCTTTGTTTCCAGGTGTAAGATAGAGTGAATACCATAAACAAATATACACACTTAACTTCAAGCAGTAACCAGATAGGACAGTTTAGCTTTCCTGAGTGGAGGAACAAGCTGGGCCGCAGGGAGATGATCAGCCTCATCTCACTTTATCATGACCTATTTAAAGGTCTACCATATAACAATGGAACAATGGAAGCCAGCAATACAAAAATAAACTGTGCATTGTGCAATAGGAGACCCTAACGTTAACCTTTAGATATGTCAGCATTTGTTTCTATAGTCATGGGCTTTATCCTTCTTCATCAGGCCAACCCATATGCATCACGACTGTTCCCAAAATACTTCTACAAACTAACTGTAAAGGGAGAAAAGAAGAAGTTTGCTGTAAGTTTGATGTGAAGCAGCCTGACCTTAAATTGTGTGAGCTGTATGCCCTCATGCCGTTTTGACAAGTTTCAAGGGTTATTAAGCATAATTTGTGTCTAAATATATGTTTGCATGGAGTCTGAAGTCACAGGATAGATCTCATTAGCTTGGAAAGAGGAGTGAAGTGAAGCTGAGTGGGCCACTCCACACTAAAGACATCACAATGAAAAGAGCTGTAAAATCATTGTGGAAAGGGGGCATGTACAGAAATGGATCGTTTTTTTCTTGTATAAATACAAGTAGTTCTACTCTCCAGATGTTTTTGGTCATCTTCATCATTTCAACATTCATACTTGGATTGTTACGATGACTTGCTACTGGATTTTGTTTCCCTCTCCTTGCCTTTCTCCTTCTATCCTGCTCCCGGTCCATCACCGGATGAATCTGGGTATTTACAACAAAAACCTCCAAATGTGATAAAACATCAATGTAGACTTAGTGAATGTACAATTCATCTTAGTTGGCATTTTAGACCCTAACTGACCAACAGAAATACTACTAATAATAATATTGTTTTAAAAAAAAGGAAAAGAAGAAGAGAACTCGAGGTTGAAGTAGCAGGACATGTTTGCTGATTTCCTCGTGTCCAGAAGTGTGCGTGCATTCATCTGTTCTGAGTTTGGAAAGCAGGAAATCTACCAGGTTGGACCAGGCAGTCTGATTTCTCATCAAGCATTCTGGCCAAGTAAATTTGTTTAATTAGTGAACCTGGCAAATTGCACCGGCTCCTAGAGTGCCGTGTGTGTGTGTGTGTGTGTGTACAGTATATTTGTGTGTTCATGTGAATTTTGTGCAAGTCCAAACCATCAGCACACTCCAAGACTATTTTGTAGCACTGCTTCCAAAAATAGTTTACAGCCAACAATTCACGGTCTGATAATCTCCCCAGCTATGATGAAACCCTGGTGAGCTTCCCTGATGATTTTTGAATCACTGTCGTTCTGTCCAAACAATACAACAGCTGGAATGGAATCAGGCCATATTGAAGCTTCGTAGTGATGAAATCACAAGCAATCTCAAGAAACAAGAGTCCAGCTATAATTCTTTTGAGCCAATTTCTGTTTGGGGTGAAAGTAAAAGAAAAAACAGACGCCGTCTTTTAGTGCTTCAACGGCTTTTTTGTCAGAGAGGAGTTCGACATGCACGCAGGCTTTTATATTTGAATATTTTGCTTATTTATCTCATCCAGAAAGAAAAAAATAACTACAACCATTAAATGAGGTCAAAGCAGAAAGCTTTTAAAATGAAACTAAATACTAAAGTAGTTGTGAAAACTGAGTTTAGTCCAACACCCCCCAAACTTAGTCATGGGAGCAGTTTTCAAAGCTCAGCATGAACATATCTGCAAAAGCTGCAATGTTTGATGATTTTAACCACATGGGGGTAGTAGAAGCAAACAACCAGTCAACAACTCCTAACAAAATGTGGCAAATACATTAGAAAACATGTGCACAGTTGCTGAAATTCAAAAGAGTTCAAAGCCATGGCAGCACTCACATTGTACTGCAGTTACCAAACCAAAAAGATGCTAAATGCTGTTGAGTTGTGCAAACACACAGCCAGTTATTACTGCATGTGTTTTATATAAAATCCACTCTGTTAATCACTGTAATGCAACAGATGAAACGGAACAAGTGGGGCATCAACATCAGCAATCGTCTTCACTGATACGAACAGACGAAGCTCATTTCATTTTGTTGCATTTCCCTGTTCTTATTCGCATCTTGTCTCACTTGTAGCAAGCAGCTGGTGTCGAGTCCTGACGTTTTTCCTCCCACTGTAAATCCCCCCCCCCCCCCTTCCCCCACTCCTCCCATACTCCCTCAAGTCCAAACAGCAACATGACAGCAGGAGAGGAGCAGCAAGCCGTTAGCGTACGGAGGAGAGGTGTATTCACTGACTTGCCATCATTACACCTGGCCTCACCACTGCCCAGATTAGACAGGCAATAACAGTTGTCTGCCTACTGGGTTTGGCTGCACAAATAATGGTTATCAGCTGCCACTATCTCTCCCCCCACCGCCATGGAAGAGCAAACAGGCATACATGCAGACTGACACTCATCCTACTCTCTTGCTCGCTCTTTATCTGTCTGCACACACTCGCTCCTTGCGACCGCCCCGTCTTTGCGTGTGAGACTGACCGCCGAGACGCTCAGCGTGGCAGAGAGCCTGCTGCTGGTCTTCACTCTGCTCTCATTGTGCCAAAGCTCTCCAAATGCCAGCGATGCCTGCAGGCCATGCCTGTTGTGTATGTGTAGAGTACGTGTATGCTTTTGCGCTGTGCATCTATGTGATTCTAAGCCTCTGCGTGTGCATTTTCTCCTGCGTGTGCACATGCATATCTGTGAGGGGTTCTCATCTCACCGGTGACGCCACGCCGTGTTCCTGCCTCAGTTCTTCAATGGGCTGCTCCTTGTTGATGTTATTGACTGAGAGCACTGCATGCGTTTGTTTGTGACTGTGTGTACTTTGTGGGCCTAATTCACGACAGGACCTACTGTACAGGTACTGGTCCTGCCACAATACTATCAGAGATCTCTAAAGTCTCTGCTGGATTAATCCTGTAAGGATGAAGGGGAAAGCCGAAGGCTCTCAGCAGAAAACAGCAAAATATTTGCCAATTTGCATTTTCTTACAGTGAAAAGATCCAGCATGGTGTGTATATATGTCTTTGAGAATAAACATTCCCACTGCTCCCTTTTCTAGTAAGCGCTGACATCACTCCCCATCACCATGGCAACATAGCGTTCTCAACTACTGCAAACCCTGCAGAGTGTGCGCCTGTATGTGTGAGACTATGTGCTCAGACGGCTTGAAAGCCAATGAGTTGGTCACAATGTGACAGGACTCTGTGTTCCTCTGAGCCATGGACCTCTGGGGACAGAGCCGTGGGCCCACCGTGGGCATGTTTATGAAAGTGTGTGTTTATGTGTGTGATGGGGCTGCATCTGCACCCTGAGGTGATGAAGTGTAATAAATATCCACAGATGTGTTAAAATTGGCTTCGTGCACCAATACACCGACGGCCGGAATAACAAGCTACCGCGTCTGTGTGCGTTTTTGAGCTCTGTTTCATTCTCCTGAGATTGAAACGGAGCGAAAGAAAAACAGGGTTAAAGAAATGTCCCGTTTAAAATGCATAAAAATACACCTCTGGTAACATAACCCTTTTTTGTGAGAAGCGGTGAGCGGCTCCCCCTCTAAGGAACAGAGTTTATGCGTATCACTCATGGGAGCTTGACAGTAGTTAATGAGGGAGGGAAGTCATTTCT
Organism: Craterocephalus stercusmuscarum; assembly: GCA_037177115.1. Classification (NCBI taxonomy): domain Eukaryota; kingdom Metazoa; phylum Chordata; class Actinopteri; order Atheriniformes; family Atherinidae; genus Craterocephalus; species Craterocephalus stercusmuscarum. Next base: position 7,609,319 of record JBBDHI010000024.1, read on the forward strand.
TATTCAGGTTTCTCTCCCAGTTCTTCCCAGCTGGACACTGTGGTGATTTCCCAGATGGCCTCCTCCATAAAGTATGACTGCAGGTGGTGCAGTTGAGGCTGTGGTGCTGTACAGAGGCTAAATGTGCTGACTTACCTCATCTGATTTACATATTTTATGGATAAAATTGGTCATAGCACACATGCATAAACCTACGACGACACTTCCACCTGTTACCATCGAACTTTCCCACGCTGGCACGTACACTTTTTCTTTTTTTCGTACACCTTACCTGGGCAGTTTCAGTATCTGCTGTCTACTTTGAAAACACATCAGAGGTGCTGTGGTGACATACGCTGCCAGGCCCTTGTATACATCATCCTGGAAGTGGCATAACTGTCATCTGCTGTTGCCATATGACCGATTTCTCAGGACAGCAACCCAGCTGTGGGACAGCTGTTAAGCCCCTTCATCCCAGTTCACAGCTCACTGGGCTTGTTTCCGGACCTTCACTGGCTTATTGCAGACATCTGTTCTTTGGGAGATGCTGACAACTTCACTTTCAAACACAGAGATATGTAATTCTATGGCTTTGTGTGTAATTACACACACGTTGTGTGTTGAAAGCCATACTTTCTCATTATTTTTGTAATTATTGATGGAAATTTTAATGCAGATGGATTTTGTGGATCACAGTGCATTTCTTCTGTGAATGTGACATTAGAGTACAGTAGACACAGCCTAATACACAATTCACTAAGCCCCTAAACTAAGCATTAATACCAGCAGGCCAATCTGACTACATATTATAGGAGATTATGTGGTGCAGCTGATGACTGAAGAGGAGTGGCGTCTAAATGTGAAGAAAACCAAAGAAAGAAAAAAAAGGGAAAAAATACCCAAAAAGAGGAAAAAAAATAAAAAGAATAAATGTAAAGAAAACCAATAACAGTATGTTTAAGCTGTTTCTTCTATAATTAACAATATTATCCCAAATTCTGCAGGTATTCACTAATGATCATGACTCTGTGGGAGAGAGCTGTACTTATCATGGCGGTCGGTCCCAGATTCTGCAGCTATGGGATGGCCACTGGCTCCGGAATCTCATTCCTATGAACCTGTCTATGGAATAAGTGCCCATCAGGTGTCAGTCTTACATTTGCACCTGGCACACACTCAGCAGCGCTTGAGTCTCAAAACATAAGTGAACTTATTTTGGATACACGTTACCTTCCTACACATTTATGATTAACCTACACACTTGTTATAAATCAGACAATGTCTAATACAACACCAATCGGCATTGTTTAGTGAGAAAAGCAAATTTCTTTACTTTTGCGCTATGTTCATTTTCTCATGTTAAATGAGGTAAAGGTGTAGCTATATCTTAGCCACTCTAAGCCCTGAAGTGTTTTTTTTTTTCCATTTTCCTTCACAGTGATCAAACTGCAGTTGAACCATCGCATCCTGTAGATGATTCAGACCAGGTTTCCTCCTTATGAGGGTCAGCGATTTTCTTGTTATAACAAGTATGAAAGCAAGGATAAACGCCAGCAGTCATGCTGTCCCTGTTAGAGTCACATGTACATTCACTCAAATGATGGCTGCTCATGGTGAATCAGAGTCAAACAGACGACAGAGCGGCTGAAAGGAGGCTAGACAGACAAGCAGGCCGGTCACGAACTTCTGATGACTCACATCCGCTTCAGAGAAAAGGGCTGTACATTGTGTTCATCAGACCAGCTTGTATTTTAATCAGCTGAGCAGTTAATTGATTTGCTTGATTAATCAATAGCAGCTATTCTTAAGAGTGACAGAAGCGCCGGTGGTGCCAGGATTTCGGGTGGCTGGATGAAACAGGGATTCATCAAGGAGGAATTTATCCATCTTAAAAGAGAAGCAACTTTTAGTTTCAATATAATGTGGTCATCTGTCACACTGAGGATGGACTTCTGTCATCTGCTGAAGCTTTAAATCACCACAATGGTTTATTGGGCTAATTTGGTTTAGACTCCACTGTTACAGTAATTAGGATAGAGACGTTCCAATAAGCAGCTATCATTTCATCAGCCATCAGCAAAGTCAGTGTAGAAAACTACTTTTAAATGTCAGCGATCCATCTGTAACATCTCAAACAAACTTTATCTCTAAAATGTCTCCCCAACAGCTGAATCCAAATAACATTTCAGTGACAGCCGTCAGGTCCCAATAATCACATCATCAAACAATTCTTATTAGCGGCTTAAGATCACACTGTGTCTTTTTCCCCCTTTTTTTTTGAGCCTCCAGCCCCTGCTCAAATAGGAGCACCGAACATGTGAACCTCCGAGAAGTCTGAGTTCCTTAAGATGAAACAGATGGGACATAATAAAAAGTATCTCTGAAAGAGACCAGCTGGGGGGAGGAGAGTGGGGGTCGCCACCCCCTAAGCCCGGGTTTGGAATTTGGAATCTTCTAGCTAACGCTGGAAGAGCCAGCGAGCTCCACCGTTTTTAAACTAGAGCCTCAAATGCCTTCAAGCCACTTCCCCAGCATGAAACCCTGGCAGACCTGCAGTGTAATCTCCTCTAAACACTTTTATTAAGACTTCTAATTGCAGCTCGGCCTCTCTCCCTTCAGGAGAACAGGCAGAGGAACAAAAACAGGGCTTATTCACCCCACAACAAGCTGCAGGCGCATGGCAAAGGCGAAGGCACTCCAACACATAGCAGCTATGGCGTGCTGCTCGGCAGAGTCACTTCACTGATTCATGACATCACCCTGACTGACAGAACACTGCACATAACAAGCATTTAACAGCAAACAGCCCACTCACATCCAGGTAAAGCATCAGGAATTGTAGGAAAAAGAAAAAAAAATCCACTTTATTATCCCTGATGACAGAAACATCACCATGCCAACGCAACCCCTTTCACACAATTTCATACCCCACATCCGTCTGGAACAATGAAAGCTTAAGAAGCAATCAAATCTAAGCCGTAAGGAAACCTTTCATTTCATATGATCACAATACAGTCAGTCATTTCCTTGGTTATTTCCTCAGTCAGCTTTTTATTTTATTTCTCTATTTTCTTTTTTTTTTTTTTTGCACATTAAAGGATGTGTGTTAATGCATTGGCATCGCTTGGGCACTCCAACAGAAGAGACTGCACTACTTAAGAGATAATGAGGAAACAATCTTGGCAGATGCGATTGATCCCACTGTTTTATAGCACAGGGATTATCAAAGGATTATCTAATGCTAATTATGCACCCAAGGTCGACACATTGCTTTCATGTTCACACTGTGAGTGGCAGCAAAGGTGTGTGTACGCGCGGTAGAAAGACAAGACGGTGAATAAAGGTAGGAGTGCTATGTGAATGTGCATCAATGGGTTCACATACTTGTACGCGCTGTGTGTAGAAGGGAAATAAAGCTCGCTATGAAGCCTACTGCTACTTAGCTGCAGAGAATCACAGCTGAGTTCACTTATCTGTCCCAAACAGGCACCAGTAAACTGAACGAAAAAGCAGATATCTACTTTGCCAGTAGCAGCACCAACTCTACAGTAGGAATCCCCCCAAACAGATAATCTACAAATCTGGGAGGAGTAAGAAGCAGGAGGCTCCCAGTCTTGGTGGATTTGGGGAGTGGATTTGATCAAGAGGCGAGTGCAGAGAAACACAGTTGCTGCTCATTGCTGGACCCCACACTACAGATTACAAATAAAGACCGCCATACCTGTCCCATTACATGTGTAATTGCTTTTCTCTCAACCTGCTGCATCCCATTACTGTTGCAAAGCCTGTTTTCAGTAAGTTAGCGTTACTGTTAACATCATTAAATGTGCTAAATTGCAATCTTCTAAAAGGTCAGTCTGTTTGGTTGCCTGTCACGCAGGTTTACACTAATGAAATCTGACAGGGAGGCTGTTGATTGTCGTTAAAATCTAACAAGAGAAAAATAGACATTTGACAGCACTTTCTCCGTTAATCACTGTCTCTGAGATTGAATACTTGCTCTGTCATCTAGGCACCTACGCCTTGCTTTCTTTTGAGATGACTGATGTACAATAGAGCAGCTGAGAACTTAACGAGCAGCGAACAGCGGCTGTAAAACTCTCTTTGCTATTAGCAACAGCTCAACATGCCATGAAACTACAGTGATGTGGAGCAGTGGACGAGGTAGATTGGTTTAGTGTATAATTAACATGCTGTAAACAAGTATAGAGATGTCAGTTGGAACAGTGGTGAAAGCAGCCAACTTGATGGAAGGACAATGGATTAATCTGATTAGTCGGACTGATGAAGTCAGTTCTGGTTCAGACATGCCCAACCTAACAGTCACTGTAAGACAGCGAAGACTGTCAAACTGTTAAAACAATAGTGTTGAGCAGTAAAAGGCAGTATTCATTACCCTTCCCCCAAATCACACTCCAAACTCTGCAGACAGTTTTCTTTAATCTCTTGAGGCATTTTAGGCATATGCAATGCACAACCTAAATACAACAGTGGTGTATGTTCGGGGTGTAAAGTTCTCCTTTAAAGTGGAAAAGCAGAAATGTGAAAGCAGTAAAACATTATTTTACAATTTAGGTATCCTTTAACTTGTGCATTTAACAAATGGTACTATTACTCCCTTACCAGTTATTTCCTCTCCTTTAAGAAGGTGCATTGTGGGTAATGTGGTTGTGAAGTTTTTTGAGAAGTTGGATGGAGCTGATTAATCTAAGTCAACAGAGATGATTAAATTACCAATAATTAGCCATGTACCCCAATAGCTCCAACTTCGTTAAACTATCAGCTAATGTTTATCTCCACCATCTCTTTGTGCTTGTTTTTCTCATGGGTTAGTAATAATTTGGAAGTAACTGTTACACACACTGATTGGAGCAAACAATGATTTGGTGGAGACTAATATGTTTTTATCTTTAAACATATAGTGCCAGTCATGTTTAACATTATAACATATAATGACATATAATGGCTTGGGTTTGGTTTGCTTGTTTAATTGTTCTTCAAGCATTCTGGTAATAAAAAATTACAATAAATTCAGCAATTCAAGAAATACTAGGCACCTGCTGAATTGAATCTTAATTATGCTACTTTGATGGCAGTGAAGGGAAATTGTATTGGTTGGCAAAGAAATGCATACACTGTGCATTCATGTCTTTTCAAGCCAGGACTGATGCACCTTTCTGGCATTTTGGTGTCAAATATGTGAAACCACCGAGGCAGCATGAGTGAGGTCTGGATCGACCCACCAGTAGTGCAGCTGTAAGCCAGCAAGATTGGAGGTAAGAGACAAAATAATGAGTCAGAGTGCTTTTTCAGTTTGATGCATGGAAGCACACACCGATAAAGGCCTGAGTAGCCTCTTTACTGGACTGTATATGTATGAATACCAGAGGATTAACTGGTTATGCGTTACAGACTTTAACAGGACTGATTTTAACACATTTTAAATCATATTGCAATCATTTCACCATGTTTTGTTTACAAAGACAAAGTTTTGAAACTTCATCTGTCTGACTTAATGATCTGCAGATCATCTATATTTCATCAGCTTGTAGACACATCACAAACTTCACTGCACTACAGTGTGACACTGTCAGCACTTAAAAGGCATTACGCCGCGAAAAACATTATTATGATTATGTCAGAGAGCACTCCAATCACAGTGTCAGGGTCCCAACAGTTAAATCAAAACCTCAGCAGATAAAACAAAACCGTCTGCATTGTTAGAAACCATTAAGGGAAAATATATGCATCTGGAATTTGAGTTAATAGTCCCTTAAACGGCAACTTGACTCCTTTCCAAAACTGATCTCATTGTGTGATTGCAATCTTTACTCTCCATATCTATAACAAACCAGCTTGGCTGCTTCCGTCTGGCAAAATGCTGCCAGGAACAGCTTTATGAGCAGCAGCACTCGTCATCGCAAAAGACTTCCCTGCTTTAATTGCATTCTGTGTTTAATACACAGTATATCAAGGCAAGCTTTTCAGACTTTTTGAGCCTGTTCATTGGCAAGTAAATCATTATTGTCTTGTTTAACTTTGACCTAGTGGACTTAACATGCCAGTAACGACAACGGCAACAAAAGTGGATCGTATAATACAAAAAAAACGGTAATATTTATAGTGTTGTCTGTTACTATTAGAGATAGGTTGGGTAGTGGTTTCAGAACAGAAATGATACAAAAACTGCAACAGCAAGAGATTTTGTTTAATCAAAGCCTCTGCATGGAACTAAAGCTATGAGAGGTCTCTGTGTATGTGTCGAATGTAATCGGATGAAGTGGGAGGGGGGGTGAAGATGTGACACTGACACAAAGGGGTGTGAGGCTCACCAGTTGTGGATGAGATGTTGACGTCAATGCTGATCTCCGGGATGCCTCCTCCCTTCAGCGCTGCCACGCAGGTGTACGTGCCAAAGTCTGTAAATTTGAGGTCTATGATGTCCAGGTTGGTGGTTCCAGGTGAGATGTCGGGATCCGTCTGGGTGATGACCATACGCTCCGAGCTCCGCAGGGCGCGGCCATTTTTCAACCAGCTAAATGTCAGCTCCTCTGGAGGTGTCGCCTCCACCTGACACACGCAACTCTTTGTTATTTGTGCTTTAACAACAAGTAACTTACTGCGCTATTGAATGCATGCATGCGTGTGTTTCTCTTTAATCGCACCTGACAAGATATCTTGACTTCACGGCCAATCTGGATGTTGTCGTCATTGTGGTAGGGGTCGGGGGTGATCCAGAATCGTCCCTTTTTCAGGGCTGTAAAGGTAGAAAGAATTTGTTAGGAACTTATTTTGTGTTTAAACATCACTTTAGTTGACTTTAGCCATCTGCTGCTGGAGCAAACTCGAAGATATTTACTGTAGGTTATGGCTCTCCTTGTTATATTGATGTGGTTTTTGTATCTAATGTAATCCAACAGTTTTTTTTTCATTTTTCATAGATTTTTTCCCAGCATTTTAACGCTATTCAGTCTCCGCGCTTGAGCTGTAGATCAATGCGATGCAACTCCATTAAAAGTACAGAAAAACGGTACCTGCTCACTCTCTGCATATTTCACTAGACCCAGTGAAAAGCTGCTTTGTGTTGCAGATTTTATGAACAAAAATAAAATGTGATCAAAAATCTGACAATTGTAGGTATTTCTTATGAGGGTCACATAATCCTAAAGGCCTTAACTTAAAGTGTAAGCACAGACGATGATAGGGCATATGCATCTGCTCTGTATAAAGAACGAAAAACTTGAGCTTTTATAACAGCTGTAAGGTCAAACAGAGATCTTTACAGATTCAGCAAAATTGTCTGTCTTTTTTTTTTTAATATAAGCCTTGAAGCAGCTTTAATATTGATAGCTGCAGACTAAAGAAACAGTACTGAAGCTGTACACACAGTGTGTGAAGTCAGAAAGAGGTACCTAACATAATATCCACCATTTCTAATCCAATTTGGTTTGCAAACTCCTCTTTCAAAACATAGCTTCTGTGAATGGTATATAGAAGATGATTTCATTATAATGCATGCTGTATTGGCTGCAAAGCTTGCATCTACTGTTCAATCCCCCACACCCCTCCACCCCTTCCCAAAAAAAGAAAAAGCTGACGGCACCATGGAAATCTTTTCATCTACCAATCCCCAAGTGACATTATCATATTCAGTTTGGTAAAGGCAAAGCAAAAACAAAACCTGCATGTCAGATTTAAACACAGGAAATTGAATGTGCAAAAAAAATTGTGATGCCTGCCAAGCGGCACGCTGAAGGAGAGACGAATGACACACGCCTCCTTGACATGATCTTCCTCCTCACGTCTGAAATCAGTGTCGGCAGGCAGAGAATTCTATTCCTGACGCGTGTCAGATACAAAAATTACAATCATGTCAATGCTCTCCAGACACCCCTTTGCATTTGGGTTCATTCTTGTAGCGCAGATGCATTTATACACCAAGGCAGCACCTATCAGACAAGATGGCTATAATTCAATATCATTTTCCTGGATTACAGAGTGCAGCATATATCTGTGACCTTTATGGATACAGAAACACTGTGTATTACCAGCAATCTGCTTTCATTTCTCATTTTGGCCCAGCTCTGCATCACGGTGTGCATGTGCTAGCCTACGTGGATTGCAATTTCCTCAAAGCCATCAGACACAGCCTGAGGTTAATGAGACAAAACAAAGTTCATCGTGGGAAGCGTTAAGTAAGCACGTCGGTTAGGACCTGCAGATTTTTTGGCATCGTGAATGTCAGATAGTGAAAAACATCCTGAGGCAGAGTTGTGTGTCATGTTGTTGAGTTTTCCATCTTGACAGTCTGAAAAGGCTTTTGTGTCCCAGTGACAACTTAAGAAGAGTTAGTCGCCACTTTATAAGGACACATTATGTTCACACACACATATTTCTGCACATCTTTCTGAGTCGCGGTGCTGTCACAGGTGACAGTGGATAAATATTTGGATTAAGCTTCTTTTATGTATGCCTCCGGCTCAAATGTGGTCTCTCAGCTTTAAGGGACTTTTGACACAGCTGGGCATTAAACAATCACACACCCAGTGTTGCTTAACTCCACGGCCGGATGTAGTTGCACTCACGGAGATGTGAAGTCAGAAAAACAAATACAGCTCTTTCCCTTCACCTGCTCATATTATTTTTTTTTCATGCTTTATGGGAGGATGAGAGAAACCACACAAGGAACAGAACAAATAAGAGTTCCTGCTCTAGTAAAAAGAAAAAATAACCTGAAAAAGTTGGCACCGCTGCCCCTTCCTTGGCAGGTCTTGGACTGTTTATGTCTGCGACTGGACTCTGCGATCGTCTCATTACAGAATCACCTTTAACACGATGCTTGGTAACACTGGCTCCGATGTGCCGCTGTATACATAACAACTAGGGAACCAATCAATTTCAAACAAACCCATGAAGCTTTTTAAATGTTAATAAGTCCAGCAAGTGATGTGAAGGTGACGTTAAACCAAGTCAGCAAACCTAACAAACTCTCCTCTTATAGTTTTAGCTATTAAACTTAAACTTTGTTTCTCCATCACATTTATAACATTATATCTAAAGCTGTGACTATCGCATTTAAAACTACCTGAATGAAACCAACAATCTGCTGAACCTGCTAGTTTATGGAGCCCATCTGTACCAGCTAAAATATTCTGGGCCCCATCTTCATAATTCTATAGTCAGTGTAGTTTTCTATCAACATTGATCTAATTTTCCTGCTTTTAAAAGGTTTATATCATCAGACATGCCTGTGAAGATGGCCCAGTGGGCCATAGTCATTTATCATGTAGAAACACCTTTCAACGATGTAAAGTGCAAAACTGTTGTTGAAAACCTGTTTTAGGATTAAAATGGTGATTTAAAACAAAACAACACAAA
>JBBDHI010000024.1:7619513-7629865 GCA_037177115.1 Craterocephalus stercusmuscarum
AAAACAAAACAACACAAACAAACAAAAATCAATTATCTTGGAAAACAAGCCAAACACTCTCATCTGTTGTTTCCTCATACTAGAATATCTCAAATAGTCCTTCACAGAAAAACTGAATCCACTAGAAGAAGGGTCAAGCATCGTTGTAAGAGATGCCAAAACATGGTGGTTAGAAACCAAATTAGTTCTGAGTTGGAACCAACTGAACGAGGTCTAGCACCAGCCGTGAATTTTTTTTTGTCCTGTTTGTGTGTAAGATTTCATTTTTCTGTTTGTCAAAAAAAAAAAAAAATAACTGTCTCTAACATCCAGACCCTAACTATCTTGCATACACAAATGGAAAAGCTTCCAGCAGAGGAACTGTAAGGCTCCTAATCATGTAGACAATGTCCATAGTGGCAAACGGTTTACTCTGTGTTTATTTGAAAGACATAAACGGAGCTTCAACAACCCGAATGTTACGAGGTTATTATGTGGTTTTCCATCTCGTACGTGCGGAAGAGGGCTGGCAGTTCATAAATCCTTCTTTCACTTGTTAATGTAACATCTGAGGTAATGAGTGTCTTTCAACCTTTTTTTTCTTATTTCATTGGTAGTGTGTTGTAACTGTACTGTGTCAAATGAATGAGATGGATGTTTATATAGCAACAGATAAAAGGTTGTAATAATCAGCTTTTTGCCACATTTAAAATGTGTACTAAGGTTTTTATTCTTGATGGTAAAAGTGAAAACTTTATTTTTACTATCATCATTGCTGAAATTAGTATTGTCAAACATGACTGAATGAATACACTGCCAATTATAATATGGCAAAGCTACAGTAAATGGATGCGAAGCTTAATGGGCTGAAAGCTCAAGGTGATATAACGGACCGTGCTGCTAGCTTCAGTTGGCTTTATGACAAGAGCTTGCCTGTTCACCCATCTGAAGTCAAGATAATAGTAAAAAATACCCATAAAAATAAAAGCCAAACCTTGCAAAGTGCATTATTTTTATTTGGATTTGATGGCCGAGCCAATGAGGACATTAACATGAATGCTAATAGCACACGTGCGGCCCTTCGTCTGCAACAAGGCCATTATCATATATATAGTATTCTCCATCTTCTTGAAAATTTATGATTAAGAAAGTCTTGACTGATGAAGGGAAGTGCAGATAGGTCCACTCTGACCTGTTCGCTCACACTCCAATTTTTAATATCCATGATAATACCAACAAAACAAGGGGAACTTATGTTATCATACTGATCCGAACAGGTAAATGAATTACACTACAGTACTAAATATCTGCATGTACTTTTTTTTAACAGGAAAAAGTTTGATTTAGGTGAAAAAATTTCTTCAAAGTGAAGAAGATGCCGAGGTGCTTTTAAATGTGAAAATCTTTCTCCAAGCATCTGATTGTGTCCTAGTACTCACTATATTGTTTGCTGCTTTTTCTAGAATTTCCTTGTAGTGACTCAGACATTCCTCATTTCCACACGGAGCTTCAGTGCACTCATGCATATTTCAGAATAGGTTCCCTCCTCGTCCCCTTCACATTCAAAAATCCTTTCCTACCATTTTATCGAACGATAAATAATGAATAGCAAGTAGGCATTCCTGTAAATCAACTACATTTGTGTACAAGAGAGATAAGAGGGCATTACTTTCCCTGGTTGTTGTAAATACTGCTGGCCAGCTGCAGTCACTAAAATGGTGTCTGCTCCTGTATGCATGGAAGAGAATCCAAATTTGAGATTTGAGTGTGTATGCATGTGTGTGAGGAGTTGGAAGTGCAGAGCTGGGAGACTTAATCGGATGACGCTGCAATGTCACCCCCTCTACAATACGGCAAAAGTTACATGAATCATTAAAGATGGCTTCAGTTGGAAACAGAACTTTCCCATTTGCTTTGAAGGTAAACTGTGTCTCTGACTACTGTCACCCAATTTTCACAACATCATAAATAATATCTTGGGAGAGCACAATGTCGTGTTTATACAGTACAGTCAGAATTTGTGAGTCTATACTGTAGATGCACATGTGCAATGAAGGGTAGGCAGGAAATATAAAAAAAGAAAATGATCTCATCTATTTCAATATGTCAGCAGTGTGGTACAGTCTTTATCATCATAGCTCAAGTAACCTCCTTCTATGTGAAACATGTGGATTGTTTTTCAACTGCGGGTTTCAAGCGTCTGCATAGAGACGGACAGCAGTGCATAATAAGCCAATCATGTTTTCAGTGTGGGAAGGAAGGGGGTTGGTTGGACAGAGACATGTCGAATGAGAGACTTGGTGAGCAAACAGGAAAACAGCCTATTCTGCAGATGTGGAGATCACTAGTTGTCCACTAAGACTAACAGTATGAGATGTAATTTATGTAATTAAATACTGCATGTAGGATTTCTTATCAGTGCCATAACCAAGGTACTGACTGAGCCCAACACTTTCTCCTAATCTTTCAAAAATTCATCAAGACATCAGATTAGGGAGGTGGCTAAACACAACTTTTACAAACTATTTTATACTGAATCCAACAAAGCCAGCCTATTTGTTTTAGCCTTTTTGAATGCAAACATTAAAAAGTTGTTTTACCTCAAACTGAAGTGAAGAACAAGGGATCACAAAAGGTCACCTACAGTCTGGACAAGAATGCATCGCAAAGATGATGCCCAACTGCTGGTTGGTGCTTAAAATGTATGCCTCCAAAAGAGGACATACTGTACTGTAACTCACCAGTGCAGGAGAGAGCAGTTCATTATACAGGTGAACAACTTGGCAGATCATATAAAATGACTAAATAAAGAAACAAATTCTGGCTTTTCTGTAAGATAATAACGCTCCACAGAGCAGCCCTCTGTTGAATCATGATTATCATCAAATCAGAATTGCTTTATAGAGCACTTTTTCATACATGGAAATGTAACTCTAAGTGCTTTACATTAAAAATGTAACAAACACACACTCTCACACTTACATTTAGATGGCAAATGAAAGGAGATTGTTCGACACGTTAAGAGTTGTTTTTTCCTTCTACCGTCACTGTTGCTTGCCTTCTGCAATCATTTGCTGCGATAAACAACCAGTCAAGAGGAGTTTTTGTCTAAAAAAATATGACTGAAATGTTGAATTAGCTAAAAAAATATTGCTTACATCTGATGAAGCTGATGTTGCAGGCTGGAAAAACAAGAAGGGGATGTTTACCAAAGCGGTTAGCATTACCAACATCTATTCACTGGTATTGCCTTTAAAGGGGCATAAATATCAAAGATAAACAGAATACACTGCAATGCCACATCTTCTAAAATGGAACAAGGAAGATGTCTCCACTATTTCTAACTAGAGCACATTGGTGTTTCATTTCATAGAGGTGGAAAAATATTCCGTAGGAATATTCAGTTAAAGAAGAAAGAATGAGTTTATCTTTCATTTTTAAGCTTGTAAGATGAATAAAGAAACTTTAAAGAACATTTAGATTCCGCAAAAATGTGACGAATGATATTTCTAATGACCGGATGAAAAAGTTTGTTGGCTTGAATATGCGCGGTCTGCATTATTACTGAAGAAACAAAATCATCAAATAAAAGGAGGAATTGAAGCAATAATTTGGAAAACATCTGGTTACTTCTAAAAGGCATTGCAAGTACTTCACTACTGATTCTGAGACCTAAAACATAAGTCAACACACGCACAAACAAATGTTTCATGCATTATTGATGACTTTTGGATGCTGCTTCCCTTTTATCATCATGCGAGCTTCTTGTCGTTGAACCCTGAGTGTGGCGGTATGCCAAAATGTGACACCCACCAGAACATCCACCACAGGAATTCCCATCTTCACTGTAATATCAAAAGCTGGAACGGGGGTTCTCTTTGTTCTCAGGTTTTCTTCCACATCTCCTCTTTCCTCTTTCGCTCGAGGTTGTGTGCAGTTCAGCTGTGACACAGTAAATGTTCAAGATATTCTTGTTGATCATTTATGTTCTCTTCTTTTGCAAACTGAGATATTTTTGCCTGTAATATGCCTGCTTTTATTCTCCACAGCTCTAATAGCTTGTGGGATTATTGGGCGGCCCTTACATAAAAAGCACAGATAATCACAGAAAGAGAAAAACAGGCCAGAGTTGAGGTCTTACAATAGCCCATCAGGGGAACTTCTTAGCAACATGTTTACAGCTCTGACACATTGGCTGTTATGGGCACATTCACATACACAAGGCATTCAAAAACCCAGCAAAAAAAAAAAAAAAAAAAGTCTAAACCTTTTATTTTCATCCTTTAGTTTCACTTGAACTCTCTGGCTTTGTCTGACAGAGAGACTCCAAACCATCATCCTCATATGTACCAATCACCCCATCCCATATTTTCACTCAGACCTGTCAGCAGGCGTCAGACTCTCCACGCAGCATCATGTAGGGGCATTTTTCTGGGGTTCGATGGACGTGGCTCAAAAAAAAATAATAAAAAAATAAAAGCTCCTCTCTTCAATTCAAGGTTGCAAAGGAAGAGGACAGCAGGCAGCGAAAAGGGTTCAGAAAACAAGCTGTGCTGCTGTCCAAACACCTTTAATTTTCTCCTTAAGCATCACTCCACACTCCTCACGTTAGTCCCCACACTTTCCCCATGCATCAGCAGCCATGCAATATTCCAACTGCTCACACATGTCCAAAGCTCGGTGGAGGGTAGACAGAGTCCCAAACGCCACTCGCAACCTTCATTCTGACATCCGCCTTTGAGTTGTGTTAAGAATGCAGGTAAAGGTGTTGCATGCACCAGCAATCAAGTATGTGCACACCTGCAGGCCCTCACATACAGCAAAAAAATTGGACTTAAAGCTGCAGCACAAGAAATGGCTCCACTTGTGCCAAACCTGGACGTCCAGCCAGTGGATTTAGCATTCATGAATGGAAATATATTCAGCTTTTGCCCTGAATTTAATCCAAAGCAAATGTGATAAGAGTCATTCATGTGTTCATTTACATGCTGACAGAGAGGTTTTTACCAGGCAGTTCATGATTGTTTTCTCCCCAGCGAAACTGTTTAAATATAAACAACAGGGAGCCCTCAATGCAAAAAAGATTTTTTTTATTTTGTTTGTCTATAAACAACAGCAAGCTTCCAATCAGAGCTGCAAGCGCGGCAGCTGTTTGACTCTGTCTGCCATGACACTCGAATGTGTGTACGTGTGGGCGTGCGCAATTAGTCGTGTCTGCATTAGCAGACGGAAATGGTGGCTGTGTTGGATGTTGAAGCCGCGTACCTGGATTTGTCAGCGAATACTGGAGGAATTGTCGTGAAAATCTGATGACAACACTCCGCCGTTTGATTTTGCATCTTTGATAGCGACGCCACAGCTCATTTCTCTTCTTCACACGGAGGGAAAATGCACTGCTTTGCAAAAAAACCTTAAAATACGCATAGAAAATCTGCTGTGTGGGTGTGTGTTGGGAGACATGAAAACAAAATGCCCGGCCAGCTGCCCATTTCAACACCGTCTACAGACAGTTCTGTCTCAATTTACCCGTTCCGCATTCTTAAAGCTGCACATTTGTTTTTGACACGCAACGCACAAACGCAAAAAGGAAGGACGAGCCAGTATCTTCAAATATTGCTGCGTGTGTTAGTGATAGAATAGACCGACGGGGTGAAACAGGATATTGACCTCCATTCAAAGCCGTTTTACAGACCCTCAATCCATAGAAAGGATCTCGTCAGCAGGGCAGTGTATTTGCCAGAGGCCCGCTGGGTTGGCTATAGAGACGGCCAAGCCCTGGAAGGCAGTCTGGCTGGTGGGACAGTATGGCCAGAGTAACTACCATCTGCTGGAGAGAGACTTGTGTTTTCACACACACGGCCCCCTTTTGGCCACAGTGGTTTGTTGGGGTTTCTCAAGAACTAGACAGAAGGTTAAACAAGCCGAGATAAGCAGCAAGGAGGCCACAGGATGACCTGAGACACATGCCAGTTTCACTGTAAGGGGCACAACTGAATGACCAAATATTATGTACAGGTAAGGCACGAGGGCATGAAGGTCAGCGCATGCTCCAACGTGCTCATGCTCTTTTTTTTTAATCGTTGACATACAACTCATACGTTTGTGATTTGCATAGACACACACACACAGACACACTTACAAACAGCAACTCCAAGTCTGGCTGTCCACTAATATGAAGCCTTGAAATAAAATCTTTTATTTTATTGATTGATCCCTGTTAACTAACGTGCAACTACAATCTAAAAAATCCAATAAGCAACATTAAATGAGAACAAAGTGGGAAACCTAAAACAAAAAAATAGGAAAATTACAGTGAACTCGTATGAACTTGCAGCCAAGAGCTGTTGCTCAGACTGAATTTTCTGTTTTTGTTTGAGAAGCGATGACTTGATACTCGTGAGCATAGTAAAAGCAAAATGAGGCAAATAACTCCACAGACAAAGAAGCACATGTCTTGTTAGAGAGTGTAAAATCATTCTGAGGCAACAAAGCCAGTCAAGAAAGCTCAACAGGATGTGAGATGACATGTTTCCTTGCCTATGAGGCAAAAAGAAGTTTTCAGGACAAAAAATGTCACGATTCACTAAAAGACTGAAATCTGGGGAGCATGCAAGGATGTATCAGACTAAATGCTTATTGCATGTTTAGGATTCTGCCCACAATGAAGAGACAAGTTACTCCTAAAACATTCCTCTTGCTTAGAAATCTCCTCAATATTCTTGTTGGACCTGCAGATATTCATCTCAAAGAACCATGGGCTAAATCTGCCAAACAGATGCACAAGATATAAGATAATGAACCCAAGTCAAATCCAATCCAGATCGCTCATGCAGCTTTGCAAATGTCAGTTTGTTTTGACAAGATCTAAAGAAAATGGGGTAAAAAGTCTCTTCGTCGTTGCCTTTTAATATTCAGAAATATGGAAATTTAACAAACACCATTCCAGGAAACGTACCAGAGCCCCAAATATGGAAAAATCCTGTAAACTATTTTTTAATACAGACACTCATATCCTCCAAAAGCATAAACAAAATTGGGGGAAATTCCTCTTTACAAAAACAAGCGGGGGGCTTTACAGCACTCATTAACAGTATTCAGAGAGCACTTTGTGGTTTAAACATAACTCTACTGCTCTATATCAGTAAAGTCAGCGGGGTGCGTGCTGATCCCAGAGCTGCACATGTGTCTATGACAGCCTCAGGACACTGATCCTTAGATGTGTGATAACATGTTAATCCCACCTGTCCACACCCCCATGCCCATATGGAGATCATCAGCCTGTCGCACAAACCAACAAACGCAGCATCAAGAGTCAAGCCCTAATTCACACTGACGGTACCGGCATTGTGTATCATTGCTGTTTGAGCATGTGACACTTACTCCACCTCCTTACATTAAGTGGCCGCGTGTGATCACCGATCTTCTGACGAGAGTGACTGTTCATTGATCTGATGAGGGGATCCTGATTTATTTCCTGTTTTTATCGATCCTTAATTTCCTAAGCCACATATTGATTGGTTGTGTCATTTGAGCATCCCCTTCCCTCCTGTCTTCAGTTTAGTTGGTTTCCCCGCTAATTTCTTCTAAGAGGTTTGTTGGCTCATTGACTGGATATTCTTTATTGCAGTTTGTTCATTTATCTGTCAACGTGGCCAGTGTTTTGTTTTACTTCCTGCAGTAAGTTACCAAGTAAAACCTGTGTCACAGTGGTTCTTAAGCTTATAAACAACAGCAATAAATAAATATCCCCTATTGCAAGAAGAATATGCCAAGAGTTCTATAATCCAGGCACATTTCATATTTCGAATATATCATAATAATGAAGCCTAATGGAAGCAACCATTATAGAGTAATCGTTTTTGGATAAAATATGAAATAATGAAACCTCCAAGACATTTAGTCATTTAGAATAATGCATATTTGCTCTGCTTAATTTTCAATAAGTGCAGGTAATGTGCTAAAGCCTTAAATCTGTTAAACCAGGATTTATTACATTTATTCAAAGATCATATATAGAAAAGAACACCATTTTTACTTTATTTCCTCTTTTTTATAATAGATGCTATTCAGCAGGATCCCAAAGGAGAGCTCTTGTGAGCTCCAGATGTATGACACATCAGTGAGTGCAATCTTTATTGCAGCGATCGGCTGAACGGAGCGCGCTCTGACTTATTTGCTCCCATGGGCCACCTGACATCGTCTCTTTGATGTAAGCCTCTCAGTTCTTAAGTCCTCCACTGTATGGGCATTTTCACAATACAAAAGATGGGTTTATCTGTCAGGGGCACCATCAGGAAATGATTTGTTGGTGATTTGATTTTCATCCCACAGAGTATAGGATTGCTTAAATAACAACTTCCAAACAGGCTGAGAATGGAGGCGACCTGATGATGGAGCTGTGGCATAATGTGTGAGATGAAAGGAGGAAACTGTGTGTGGAGTGGGGGGCACTTGCATTTGCAAGCTCTTCTGCTATGTCTGATTTAAATATGCTCATTTGTGTGTGTGTGTGTGTGTGTACGTATGATGTTCTCTGGAAAGTTAAATTGCAAAGCAAAACATTTTTTTTGCATTAGGATTGTTGCTTGAATGCTGTTTTCTTTGTAGGGCTTTCACTAATTAATGAACCTTTTTTATTCACCTGCAAGAGGTTCCCACAGCTTCACATTTAGGGCACGGGCATTTTTTATATCTCACACACGTCAGCCAGTTTCCCCGTATATCATGCTGCATCTGCACAGATTTACAATAAAGCAGCATTTCTTTTTGGACAGTAAAGGTTTTAAAATCCATTTTTAGCATGTGAGCGTACACATCATCAACCACATTCACATAAAGGCGCTCATAATCCACTAGGTATCTGCCAACGAGCTGTCATTATGGCAAATATGCAAAAAGTAGAAGTCAGAAAATGGTTGTTTCCTTAATGAGCTGCAGCTAGATCAGATCCTCCTCTGCCTCCTGTGCCACTCAGGTGAAGAGCAACTTGGAAAAAAATGTTCTCCTGATAATAACCAAACAGCCACCAATGACCCTCGTCCTGCTGTTCTCGTTAAACCGGTGTTAACCACTCCTGGAATCGGTGCGTTTTAATTAAGGCTCTCACACTCATTTGCTTCCTGCAACACCCTTGATTGCCTCTAAGTCACCACAGCTGGAATAAAACATCTTATCTTTTAGAGGTAAGAATGTATGTAAGAAATGTTCAAAATGGCAGAAAAACATCCAATAAATTATACACAGACTTTAAGGAAATCACATATTGCACTAATGTAGTTTCATATGTGGAGAAAATAAATAAAACAGGATTTAAAGAGGTCATGTTGTGCTTTGGGCTTTCTTTTTTTCTTTTTTTTCCCCTTCATTGTGTTATTTTTGTACATTTAAATGTCTATGAAGTTGCAATGCCCAAAGTCCATACCAAAAGCAGTTCTTCTCTCCCACAGAAAATACACATCTGGAGGCCACACGTATATAACTCTGTGTAGTTTCATGACTAAAACTGTGTGCACAAACGAGATCAGCATTCTTTTTCCTACATCGATGAAGTTGGTTTTAATGGTTCTCCTTTATAAAATTTCTTTTAACCATGAATGAATGCCTGCTCTTTCCAAATAAGTTATTTGCACTTAAAAGCACAGTTTGCACCACTAATAAACGTACATGCCAGCGTAAGGAACAACATAGGGGATGTTCACTAAATGGTCATCTGATCTTTGGAAGAAAAACTGGGATTACAAACTAGAGGGAAAAAAAGCATCAACACAATTTTAATAAAAAGAATGTAAAGTAGTTTGTTGGCACGATATTATTGTTTTACTGATACAGTTAACATACGGTTCCTGCTTTTGATGGTGTTTATACAAATTTGTCTGTGATGTCAGCATTTGCCAAATCCCCAACTATCAAAAGATCTTTCAAGCAGCAATTACAGCTTTATGCGTGGCTATTGTTTTAATTCATGTAAACTGTTTGTTTTAATGATAACAAAATATGTGTTGGGAATAGAAAAACATCACCAGCAGGAAGCAACTGCCTAAAAAGGGTTATTTCCTCTTTTCCAGGTTGTTTTGTGAAAGTACTGTGAATCATATGTGTGAACAAATGTGTGTATTTGAACAATTTGGGTGGGAACGTGCTACCATGTTGAAACGCGCCACTAAGATATAAGATAAGATGAACTGCATTTATTAATCTTTCTATTCGTCTGTTAGAAAGAAGTTTAGGCATATAGTTAAAGGGACAGCCTGTAACTTATTAACTATTGCTTTCATAAATACTGATTTTATCTTAGTGTAATCACAAACGGATCTAAATGAAACATTTCTCGTAGCTTAGAATGACTTAGTTATTAATATATAAGTTGTGGCATA
>JBBDHI010000024.1:7668987-7682517 GCA_037177115.1 Craterocephalus stercusmuscarum
CTCCTGAATGCTCGAAAAAGACAAAAACAGGTATTTAAGGGCTTAAAAAAGTGGATTTTGCATGATATGTTCCCTTTGAGGTTAATGGCTATAAATAAAGACGGATCACCACAGAAACTCAACTCCAAGCCGCTTTGAGATCACAGAGGGATCGGACCAGTGATACATTGCTAAAATGAAGGAGTTTTGTGTCAGAAATTGCCGTATTTAGAGGCTGCATGAGCTGGCTCTGTTCACTCCCATTATATTGGATGTACGCTGATCATGAGTGGATCTAAATATCTCCCTAAGTTACACCAAAACTGTCTGGGTGAGTAAATGATCATATTTCAAGCTAAAAAATTGGTCCAGGTTGAAAAAAAATCAACTTATACTTTAAAAGAACAACAGTGAATTAAATTAGATTTTATAGAACTGTATCTAAATGAACTTGTATTGGATTTAAAGTGTCCTAACTTTTGTGTTGAAATGGTGTAATAAGTGAAAAGTAAGACATTGGATTTAACTGAATGTAAATACACATAAATTACTGAAGTGTTCCTTATCTTGAAACAGTGGCACAGAACAACAACAGTCTTTGTCTTACAAAGTTACTGGAAAAATGATAGTGAGCTTGGAAATCATGAGGAAACATCATGATCATGCATGATATGCTGCATAATCATGAAGCTCTGTACATATTTCTCTAGGACAGAGAGGAACGTGCTCCTTTACTCAAGCTGACACAAAAACGAACCAAGTTAAATTTGTGCAGCAGCAACGTTTCATATGTCACTCTGTCCGTGTCCACCCATAGGGATAAGCGTAGTGTGGTGCCCATGACTTTGTCTGCCTCCATGTGTTTTATAGGATGTTGTTCTTTCACACTTCCTAACTCAGCTGTTTCTAAACACCAGACAATCGACTTTGTTGAAATTTTCGTGTCACTAATAATGCTTCAGTTTTCTGACTAGCCCATAACAGCTGTCAGACACCACACGAAAAAACAAAAGGTCTGCCTAAATGATATGTTGAAACCAAACTGAGAGAACTCCCAAATCAGGGCTGTGACAAAGAAATCATGTCATTTCCTTTCTTTTACAAGAGCGATGAAGAGACCTTGATGTTTTGTTTGATATTTGAGCACTAATGGACAAGAAAAAATGTCTCAGGTGTCACAATGAACAGCACCAGCCAATTTGGTTTGGTTTATCATATCTACCATGAATGTTTTTAAAGTAGAAAAGTTTGACCATTTAATAATAAATTAAAAACTGAAATAATTCTGCATGCTTTTACAAGAACTGGAAAATTATCATTGAATCAAGAAGTCCACATGCAGAAACACCACTTGACAACAGTCGAATGCTTGGGTCCCAGAGCCAGAAGGGGTTCTCAGAGGGCCAGACAACCCTTACTACAGAACAGTGATTATATGGAGAGTTTACAGTGACAGTGTTTAACCAGAGCAAGCAGGGGTGTCAAACTCGCTTACTTCAGGGGCCACGTATGGCGCAGTTTGATCTGAAGTCGGCTGGACCAGTAAATTAACAACATGATTATCGTAACTTTTAGAAAACACTAAAACAATCTGAATTTTCTTTTAAAAAAATGCAATTTACATTCCTCAATTAAACATTTACAATTGAATTCATGTAAATATCTTTTTGGGAAGTGGGATTCATCAAAACAAAGAGAACATTTTCTGTCTGTCTGAACTATATTGTGCAACACTGCCCCAACAGTTTCTGGTGGCATTTCTATTGCTTGAAGGGGCTTTGAGGCTTCTGTGTCAGATGCCACAGCACAATCCATATGAAGCTTCACAGTATCAAATTAAAATGTTGCTTCATGGGATTTAAAATTCTCAGCCAGTGCAAACACCTGTCTTTAAAAAAAATAGCTTGATTAATGATGGACAATAATTTTTCATTAGTTTTACATGTTTAAAAAAATGTTTCAAAAGAAAATAGCCTAACACAAACAAATAGTGCTAACACAAGAATTTTCCATGAGTACAGGGATTTTTCTGTTATTTTTATTTCCCTCCTCTAATTAATATCCTCTAACAATTGTACAGTCTGAGATAAACCCTGTATTCGGGGAATTACACTAAACCTGAACAGCAAGCACTTGGAGGAATCAGGCATCAGGAGTGTTGCATGTGCATGAAATGTAGACGCATGTGAGCGTAGGAGAGAAAATACAAATGAAAAAGGAAAATGGATTTTGTTTGTTTGACAGTATTGCAATTTAATCTAAACCCCCACACAGAAAGCTCTGCAAACATAAAATAACTCATGGCTTATTATGCGTTTTTTAAAGTTCAATGAATACATTTAAGAAAACAGCTTTGGACGATTAATATCTAATTCTATGAAGAAGATCACCTGTTTTTGCTGTGTTATCTTCCATGTTTTTTATTTCCCCAAAGAGACCATACACCGTAGAGTTTTTTCACTACATATCGGTCCACGGCTACCCCAGATATCCAGAGCAAGCAAGTTCCCTGCCTCTTCCAGAAGTGGACAAAGCTGACACGTCCCAAAGTCCAGAGAGACACAGTTGAGGCCCGCTGCGCCGAGGGATCTGTGTGAGTATCATAATGACTCCGTTTCAAAGCAGAGCCTGACTCTCTTCCCACAGCCATGCAGAGCTTTTGATCTCCCACTCTCCAATCCCCCCCCCTTTCCCTCCCTCCTCTATGGCTCTCCCTAGTTTTTGAAAAATCTCAAATTAAATGGAAAGATGGAGATGATGAGTGCAGAACATCCCTCCCCAAAAGAAGAACAGCGTGTGTCTGAGACTTGCTAATTTAAGAGGCCTCACCTTTTTCAATTGAAATATAAAAATCAATATGTTCCTTTGCTTTGACATCTAAAAGGGCAAGCGTATAGACTAACAGCTATGCCTATCGATCAGAAGGTTGAAGAGTATTATTTGATGCAAATGAGCTCAGTCCTTTTTGGAAGGTGGAGGTGGATTTTGTGTAACTGGTGTTATCAAGTAAATTGGAAACAAATGCTGGAAAGGTGAGTTAGTGCAAAGCCCAGGGAGATTAATACAAGAACGAAGTGTGATGGCAGGGAGCGCGCTGAAAACCCGAAACACACCGCATTCATGGATCAAACTCATTTTGTATTCTCCTAATGAGAAGGTAAGATCATGCTTCTCCTGCTTTCTTACCTTGTTAGTTCACTTCTGAAAAGTATGAAAGGAAAAACAAACACGAAACCTAGTTTCTTCAAGAAATGAAAAGAAAGTTTTTATTTCTTTTTCTTTTCTTTCTTTTTAAAAAAAAACAAAAAAAACTTTAGATCACACAACTGCAAATACGAATGAGAGGAAAGCTTTTATCAGATGCTGAGCACCCTTGTGCATTCACATGACCCAGAGTCTGTTCAACTCGGCCTGTTTTTCACTCATTATGCTTTGTTTTGGCAGATGTTTCTGCTGTTTTGTTGCTGCGTTCTCATTAGACTTTCATTACCAACACGCAGGTACACAGTGCAACCTAAACCATCAATAATTAAAGGATTAATCTTTTAAGCTGGTTTAGCACAGAGATATTTGGTGTAACTCTCTGATGCTTATACAGAATTAAAAGCGAGCTCGCTGAAAGAGGAGCAGATGGAGAAAAAATTGTCCTTCTTGTAATGCAATATGCCTGTGTAGCTACTTTCAGCCCGTGTTGAAATAAGTTGCTTGCCTCCTTACCTGTGGTCGGGGATGGCCTGTTACCAGACAGGTGAGCTCGAGGGTCTCTCCTTCTCTGATGGTGTAGACTCTCTCTGTGTGGCGCTCCTCCTCAACATTGCAGGCATGTCCCGAGTGTATAATGCGGACAGTCGGAGGTGCTAGGGAGGGAAACGCGACAAAACATGTTAGCATTCCAGTCATTTCTAAGGGAATGAGTAGTTCAATAGCATTCATTGATTAAAAGCCTGTCTCGCTCAAAAATCAAGCTTTCTGCAAACATTAGTAGTTTAGCCAGTGAAGCACACAAATAAGGAGGTGTTGGGATGAGAATAAAAAAAACTGGCAAGAATAGATCGACATATCCACTCCCAGTCAAAAGTTTGGATGCACTTAATGTTCCCAAGGTTTCTACCATCGTCTGTTTTATATTTATAATGTTCATCTTGGTGCAGTTTAAAAAAAATACTTTGAGTCTGGTCTCAACTTAAATGAGATATTTAAACACCTCGCTTGTTTTCATTTTCAGTCTGTTGTTGAAGATTTGCTTCTTCGGGATCATGACCCAGTTTCAGACAAACATTAGACCCAAGAGAGATGGCTTCACACCTGACGCCAGAGTATTTAGTTAGATGGAAGAGTCCATGACTCAGTGATTGCAAACTACCAGTTCCTGTAGCTGTAAAGAAAATGGCCCAGTTTGTCACCCTCACCACAACCACAATTGCCAATAGGTATAAAGTGTTGTGCATTATGGCCGACCATCTTAACTTCTATCTTGTCAGTCCAAAGAACATTGTTGACCTTTTTAAAGTAGCTTCAGACTTTTGCAAATAGACTCAATCAAGAATTCAGCACTTTACTGACCTGAAAGCGGGTACAGGTAGGAAGACGTATTATGCAAGTGTCACTAAAATCTAAATAAAAGCTCAGAGCAGATATTTGCCAAAATGATTTTAATCTAAAATCACAAATGAACTGTTTCAATTTTCAAAAAGATAAAGAAAAAGGAATGACGAATTAAGATTTCAGTTCAACGTTTGCAACATCAAACTGCACACAGCTGTTTGTTCAGTTTTAGTTACAGCACTGCTGTGAGACAGTTGGGACATTTCAATGTGTCAGCAGCCCCCGCAGACAGTGGCACATAAGTGGTCACGGTTAAACTGAGGAGAGGAAGGAATCATCCCAAGCGAACCCATAAAAATCTTCATTCCCACTCAGCTGTGAAAACGCAGTTGCATGTAATTGACCCCAGACAGCAGCAGCATCTGTTAAGCATTTATTTCTCTCCAACTTCTATGATTAGTGAAGAGGTTTGGGATGGGTTGGGTCGGAGAACGGATGCAGGATATGATTAAGAGGAGGAGCACAAAATGGTGAGAAAGAAAAAGAAAAATCCAGCAAGAACTGCGAGGCGCTTCCAGACTGCAGCTCAGCTTTCATGTTGGACGAGCGGCTTCCTGTGTGGGCCCCTCTTGGCAGAGTCTGCCCCGCCAGCAGCCTCGGCTCTACCCCTTTCCAGGCTGCCATGCTAATGAGCCCGACAACGCTCCTCCCTCACGCTGCACCGGGAGTCTCAGCCAGAGTGTAGCCTTAGCCACGCGCTAACCACTTGTCCCACCCCGATACCAACCATGCTATTTGTCTCCCTCAGCATGTTAGCTTAATGCTCTGTCATACTCGTCCTGCTTGTTTAAAGGCTAAACAAATCACAGAGCACTAATACAGATGCTAATCATAAAACCTTGTTGGATTGGTCTTGCTATTCTGCTTCATTTTTCCTCCATCCCCATTTAGCCATGAATACACTTGCGGTATATTCTACTGGGAGGGTAAAGGCTTGAGGAATAAACTGAGCGTACGGGGGCTTCATGCAAGGCTGCCACTTAAAACAAAAAGGCTTAGAAACAAGACCCCCGGGCACGAGCTAAACAAAGTGCTAGTGCCATTCACTCCAATGAGCTAGTATC
The DNA here is from genome assembly GCA_037177115.1 of Craterocephalus stercusmuscarum. NCBI lineage: Eukaryota > Metazoa > Chordata > Actinopteri > Atheriniformes > Atherinidae > Craterocephalus > Craterocephalus stercusmuscarum. The sequence goes on from JBBDHI010000024.1 coordinate 7,674,636, forward strand.
TCTTCAGCATGCTATCAGTCCTAGAGGAAACACCCATAATTAATGGGATCTTCAGCTGCTATCACAGTTACTGCAACAGCTTCACACATAAACATACACATATTCTTTGTGCAGACAACACTAGACTTAAAGCCACAAGAGCAAATAACCCTTTGTTGAGCATACATAATGAGGACACTTATGTTGTAATAGTCATACATATCCTTAAGTAGCTAAGACCTGCTCTTTCATATCACTTGGCCCAAAGCATAAACTAAATTCACTGTCATTACTCCATAATATCCTGCTTGTTCAATTTCCATGAAAGCCACTCGATAGTCCACCAACAGTAACTACTGAAAATATACTGAAAAATATGTCTGAGAATGGACAAAGAGACATACATGCTGCAGGATTTTAGACTTAGTATTTCACAGACTGAGATGTCAAAACACTGACAGGTCTGTGATAAAAGATTGAGGAGATAGAGGAAATAGACAGTTTTCAGGACATCACAGAGGGCCAGAGACAGCTGGTTATATCCCTTAACATCTTTTCTACACCACATGCAAGTTCATTATGTGGACTTGGATGGAGCTGTTTTTATAATGGCTCAGTCTCCTCTGACCTCTTGCAGGGTTCTGGTAAAGAATATCAATTATTTTCTACAAATATGCAGCTTCTTAATTGAAGCCCAGCAGGGTGAAAAACACCTCTGAGCATGGTGTTGCATAACTGAAATCACTCTGCTATGAAACATATTTGTGTTTAGTTCATTTGGATTATATCCACATTTTTTTTATACAAACTTTTCTTAATTGGATGAACACCTCACTGCAGTAACATAAAGAAAGAAAGCTATAGCAGTTGTGTTGTGCAATGTTTTAGAAAAGCTGGATGGAATTAAGATAAAATATTTTGGTCTGTCTGATTAATGCTGCGTACCGTCTCTATGTTACACAAATTTCCAGCATTTCAAGCCAAATGGGGTCGAATACCGGAAGTTTCCAATTTTCTAAACACAGTGATCAGTTTAAACTCAATATTTGTAGAATCACAAACTTTGAACATTTTAAGGTGATGTTTTCTGTGAATATATAGAGATACACAAGTTTTAATTTTACAATGGGTTAATTATATAGTTTGCAAAATATAAACCTCCTTGATTTGTTTTTTTCCCACCTGTAGATTTGTCTCGGCATTGTTAAAGTGTTCGATAATTTGTAAATTTATCTCCTAAGTGTAAACTTTTTTTTTTTACTGTAGATGTGTTTTTTAAGCTGAACATTTTATACCTGCCAGCAACCGTATATCACTACAGATAGTTAGCAAAATGTGGCAAAAAGCTAGACATTGTTATAATATTAATTAGGTCCCAATGGTCAAAGCAATGATGTGTTTTTCTGCAGTCAAATTCTTTGTTGGCTCTACATGAAGTGGTAGCAAAATTTAAAAAGGAAAAATATTCATAAGTGTGCTTGTCAGTTATCTGCAAGCACATACACACAAACTCTGTCCACCCACAGCACTTCCTCATACTTAGAATCATCATTCTTTATCTTAAATGAAAAAAAGAAACAAAAAACAAAGTGGAGAACCAACAGGATTTAACCAGGAGTGTGTGATGTGCCTCCATTTTATTAATTTCATAATCTCAATCCAAAAAACGGTGACATCACTGTCCTGTTGCAGAAATGAAGAAAACATGGGAGAGACTGCACATCCTAATGTGCATGTTGTATGCTTAGCTTTGTGTCCTCCCTTCCTAATCCCACTCTGTCCATGCTTGCAGGCGTGTGTATTAAGTTGCAGTTGAGTGTGCATTATTATTGTGTGGTGAATAAGCAGCTCCCAGTCAAGTGCCCAGCTTTCCTTGGCCCCATTTGGGCGAGATGGAGACAGATTTATCCACAACCACCAATGGAGATTAAATTGGATTTGGCTAAAAGCAACCTCGGCACCACAGTTCTGGAGTGGCTGTGTGGCAGAGGGGCTTCTTGGCAATGGCCAAAGACTCTAAATTTGACAAACGAATGAATGTGAAAAAAACAAAAAACCTTCCAACAGCTGGGGCTCACTGTCGCCGTGGGTTTAATATCCTCAGACCAAGCCCTGAGGACCACTAACAACATCCTGCTAGTTTCCTGGCACCATAATCACCTTACTGCAATGGGGGCACCAAACAGGAGAGAATCAGGCGAGAATTACAAACAGAAGGGGAGAAACATATGTAAATGTAGAAAGCAACACTACTGAGACTATTTTTATTCTTTTTTAACATTTAATCTTCCCCACGAACACAGGAAAACCGGTAGTTTTTTTTTTTTAGGACTGATGTGACAAAATTCAGTTTAGACTTAGTAATAAAGCACAATACTAACAAAAAAAGTAGTAACAACAAGGAAATAAGTTTGCATTTGCCATTATGATCCATACCCATTAAATTCAATGAGTATGTGGGTCCAAAGTTTTGTTTTGATGGGTACTGTATGCACAAAAAATAGTTGAATTGTATTGAAAAGATATTGACAATGACAATCAGTAACAATGCAGCCTTCCCTGACGTTAAATACAATAATGAAACATTCGCCTTCAATCAATCTATTTTCTGAAGGCAATGACAAATACTGTGAAAAATGGATTGTTGTGGTAAAAATGATTTTAATTTTTGAGCTGCTGCCTTCAAGCTTTGAGTTATTGAGCTTGTGTTTCTGCTGATTTTGTTGACATAAAATTTATGAATGTGATGGACAACCCCAGGACACTGTCTGCACTGGCTTCATTTTTCAGCCTTGGTTAGGTAGCTTAATTCAAACCCATGCTTGACCGATTTAAATGAAATTTCAACAATATCCTGAATGATCACCCTTCGCTACAAACACAAGAACTCCATGTGTACCACTGCTAAACCAAAGAATTACAACAGATCTGGCTGAGATATGTTTGCCTAAAACATCTACAGGTTGATGAAAATTGTGGAAATAAAAAAAAACAAGACAATCGGCATAAAAGGCTGCATTCATAGAGACATCTGAAATTATGAAAGGCTTCATAATTGCACAAAATTAATTTCATATCTCTTTAAACCCTTGATGTTCAATCTAAGGAAAAGGAGATAGGGGAAAAATGTCTTTATTAACAAGAATTAAAGTTTTTTAATGGTGGTTGAGACAGCAGTAAATAATACAGTAATAATGCAGTAAATTTGACTAAAATAGTCAAAACCTGAAAGAGTAGCAGGATAACAAACACTTAATTTTGATATTACATCCGCAAACCAAGTGGTAGAGATGGCGCAGACAGGTTCACTTTCACAAACTGTTACTAAAACTCATTCTAGTCACTGAAAAATGTGCTCTACCCATTGGTAAAGCCGGCACATAAACAGTAAACAACTTTTTATTAATAAAACAGCATGATTTGAGTCAAATAATTCTCCTGTCACTGCATAAAACAAAATCTTCCCAAATATCAAAATGTGACACTGAATCAAACAGCTCGGAGATATCAAATTTGAAGTCATACACGAGTCCTCTCCAGTGACGCACAACATTTTCATTTGTCATATCAGTGTGAATTCAGTGGATATTACCTTTAAGGGTGGGTAAACATGGTCCATAGTCAAAGGTGTCACACACTGAATTCGATCATTTTCCGTGCCTCAACCTGTGCCTTCGGAAAGTGTGAGCTTACACTGCACCCGGCCCTTTCTACTATATAATTGAGAAGCAACTCATCCACAGGGTCATCCATGTGTGTAAGGCCTTGAAATGGTTTGCCAGCAGCACATGCATATTATTACATCAGGAGTTGTCAGTGAGTATTGATTACACACTATAATGCACTCACATGCTCTCCTCAGCCTACACTGTTATTGTAAATGAGACTGTGTATGGATCTGGCTTCGCCCTATCAGCATAGATAATCTATTATAAGGTGAGTATTGAAGGAAAAATAATGATGCTCAGTGACATGCGCAAACTGAAAAGTGACAGAAAACTGAATGTTTGTCCAGATCAGCAGACAAAGGACACAGCCTAAAAACAAATGAAGAGTGATTGGGTTGTTTTGATGGAGCGATGGAAGTTGTGTTGAAATAGTTTACTGATGCAGCAGAAGGGTGTGTTTGTGCGCAGATTCGAACAGACACGGATAAAAACAAGAAGAGCACCAAACAAACTGTCAACAGCTGCGACCCTCAGAAGTTCTGTTTGTAGTTAAAATCTTATGAGCAGAATAACACAGACACGCAGAACCATATACTACCACACACACACACACACACACAGGCGCACACACCTGTTAACTCAAAATTAGGCCATCTCTGCCAGAGCGCCACAGAGATGGAGACAAAAAAAGCAGAAATGACTATAGGGGGTAGATGTATGGAAATTAAGCAGATAGATTCACCTTGGACCTATTTTATGGCAGCCGGCAGCAGGGAGTCTTCAGCTTGACTGCGTATTCCTGCATCCATTATTGTTCATGCGAGCTGAAGTGAGGACGCAGCACCAACATGCCTGCTGTCATGCATGAACATACTGTACAGTACTACATTGAAGTGATTAGATTTAGATGCTTGACTTTAACCTCTGTGCAAATGTGGGGCATCAGCTCTTTGCTACTATTTGCTATATGGGCTTGAAAGAGTGCTGCAACGGTTCATCCTCTGTCCATGGTGCTGAAACGTCCGGCAGCTGATGCTTAGTCATGCACGGAGAACCCGCAAGGAAGAAAGAAAAGTAAATGCTATGCTTGCTGCCCACACACTGCAAGGAAACGTTACATAATTTAATGTTTTATTTAGCAATGCTTAGCACAAGCACATTGTTTTTTGTAGTGTCACCACTTTTAGCATTTTTTGCTTTAATTATTTCAGGTCATGTTCAGACATGAACTGAACAATTTGTGAAAAGTAAATACATCTGGAATAGTTTTGATGACAAAACATCCAAGTGTTTGATGTTTCTCTTTTTTAAAGAGAAAAAGACCAAGAAAAAGCATCTGTAGGTCTTCAGCTACTATGAAGAGTTTGAGCTTTCTTAGACAAATCAAGCAGCTTAAAGTGTAGAAACAGAATTGGTTAAAGTACATATTTATGAAAAATCCTCTTCCTGTTTCACTTTATTTGTGTGGGTAAACTGAAGACATGTGCTGCAATAATAATTTTTTTTTTTTTTAGAAATGCTGTTTAGTTTAACAGAAGGAAAAACTGCAAACATCTTTTAAGAAAAGCACACACTGGCAAGATAATCAATGGACTTTTTGATCAATCGGTGCCCCAGATAACTTACGAGGGTAACAAGGACTCTGCAAGATGCTGGCCTGAACTTCATGGAGCTTTTATTGTTCTTAATGAAACATCTGCTGTGTCATGCCTAAATGTCCATTGCAGAAAATGATCCAAAATATACTGTAAGGAAGATTTAAAATGAATCTACATTTACAAATATAAATAATTGTGTTATAATTAAAAATATTCCCAGGCTTTTCAATGCAATCTTCTCTAAACCACTATGATTATTTACATTAAACATATTTAAATGGTTAACGATGTCAAGAATCTATTCAAATAAAGGTTAACTTTTGTGTTATGTTGGGTTTTTAAAGTTTGCATGATCTAAAACACACGTGAGCTGCAACATAATAAAACACAGACTTGGGTTCAATGAAAGGCTCAGACAGTGAAAAAAACATTACATTACCTATAACAGTCTGCAGTAAAAAGAAAAAACACGTGAGCAGTACTAAAAGCTGTTTGATCTAATGCCTGTGTCAACTTAAGATGCAGGTATGTGTTATAGAGTCATTAAAGTGGACGCAACCAGAAAACGTAGACGCCCTTGGTTTGTATGAGCCAGAACAGGTTTATGAGGACTAGAATTACAGGCCTTGACAAAGACCTGCTGGTGAATTCAAAATCTCATCAACAGAAGACCTCAAGAGTAAAACAGCTGTGAAACTAAGGTATGGAACTGCATTTTGCCTACAAACTCTGCTAAGCAGTCAAAGACATACAGAGCATCACTGAGCTACAGCTAAGTAAGCCTTTGTTGGTTTTTCCGAGCCCGTTCTACTATCATCTCCATTCACAATGCCATGCTGGCAAAGTGGGCCTGTCGTGGCAGTTTGATTTCCCTAAACAACACTAATCGGACATCTGTAGGGAAGGATAAAGCCCAGATTGGCTGTAACTGTGCAGCAGTTATCTCTTGATAGGCCTAACTCTGGCCAACATTCGCACCATTGGCTTACAAAAGGCAACAGCTTTCTATATGGTTGGTTAGCACAGCGAGCCAGCAACAGCTCACTGAGGACAGAGTATCTGGCAACCCTCTGAAGATTGGGCGCTGCCCGCCAAGAAACTGTCTGATGATTGGCTGCGGTGAGTCCAGAGTGAACCGATTGTCCTATCAACGTCCACAGTGCAGGCTGGCTGGCAGTGCTGCCTGCTGGCTGGCTTTGCTACACGCAGCTATCCATAACACCTTCAGGGGGGCATACGTCCATGTGTTTGAGTGCAAAAGTGTAGAATCGTGGGTAGCTGTGTGTGTGTGTGAGACTGTATACCATCCATAACTTTTCCATCGGGGAGCTGTGCTAAGCCCTGCCAGCAGGCTCTAACACCTCATTATTCTAAGCCGGGCAGGGAATGGGTTTTCAGAGATCTCTCACTGAAATGTGGAAATGTGGGCTACAGGTCTTCCAATATCAGCAGCAGAGACCTGGGAAATGCCTCTTCAGCTCAAGTCACTGCCACGCTTTGTCAAAAATCCAACCGCTGAAGAGGCTCATAGTGCGAGACCAGAAAACACAACTGTTAACGTTGTTATTATCTTCTACAGATTTAATTTGGTTCTGAGAGTTTCTGAGCTTTGATGAATTGAATTTTTTCCACCAGGTCTTGTTAACTGAAGGATGCTTATTCTATGCAGTGTTAAATATAGCTCGGCAAAATGATGAAGAGTAAAAAAATTGCAGTGCCTAAAGGCTCATCGAGGGATTTTCCACATCTGGGGGAGAAAAGGTAAGTAAGGCACCTGATGCGCTGACTGAAGCTTTCAAAGAGGGAAAAGGAGAAGAAGATTGCCAGATAGAAGAGAGAAATGTCTCAGAAAAAAATGAGAACTTACAGTACAGACCAACAGACTTCCATACATCTGAACAGATAGTGGTGCTTATATCAAGTCTTGTCAAATACTGGTACAATTCCAATTTTACAGTTTAATAATACAATAAAATTTACAAAACTGTTCATAAAACCCATAAGGTTAGTAAAACAAACTGTATTTGCAGGAGCAGTCAATTTATTATCTACATGAAAGATAACAGATGTAGCTAAACTGTTAATAGAAAGCATTAGGAAAACACACAAGCACATTTAACTAAGCACTAGTGCTACTGCACCAATAACACTCACAGCATAACCTTAAAAGCTCAAACTAGCTTTACTGAAGCAAACATGACAGCAGCTTATATAAGCATCCTTGTGAACCTGGTCTGAGGTATGAGAGTCCTGTAGTGTGAAATCTGACACAAGTGAACGTTTACTAAGGGTGACCAATTCATCTGCAGGGTGTGACTAAAGCACACCCCTATGAGACGTACGGGTACCTGTTAAGCACAGTTTATTCACTTAATGTTGAAACAAAGCAAGATGGTAACAGTACACAGTGTGTATCAGGAATATTTTCTGTTTTATATTAATATTATTTCTGGAAGCTTATTGAAGGGATTTTAAGCTGTTCTGTCTTTATCTTTTCTGTTTTATGAATCACTTTCGTCATGCTGTAGACACTATTATCTCACCACTGTGGACTTTAACACTACCTCACTTTTGTTTTAGTTATTTATTTTGTCAATACAGTTAATTTAAATATATATTTATTGTAAATATAATATA
>JBBDHI010000024.1:7694936-7707107 GCA_037177115.1 Craterocephalus stercusmuscarum
GACTAATCGATTAATCGAAAAAAATAATCGATAGATTAATCGAAGAAAAAAATAATCGTTAGGTGCAGCTCTAAGCAAAACATATATTTAAATGGACACATCAAAGACTTATTTGGAAAACCTTAAAGGAAAACGAAGGCTTAGTAGTTATTTAGCCTCAGCTCACTGGCCAGAATTATAAGTTGCTATTTTGTGTTGCTGCAAAATGTTGATCTTCTCCATATTCTAACCAAGTAGTTACATTTCTATAAGGCTGGGAAATCAGTCTCCAGTCCCAAAGGGCCACTGTCTTTCAGGTTTTTGATGTTGTCAAGTTCTAAACAAGCCTGTAAATAACTTGTTAATTCAATCAGATGTGGTGAAGCAGAGAAACATCTAAAACCAGAAGGATAGCAGCCCTTAAGATCTGGAATAGGGTATTTATTCTATGATATAAGAATTCCCATGTTGCATAATCTACCATTGATTATGTTAATGTCAGGTTTTCATTAAGCTAGCGTATGAAACTATTTCACATGAAAAAGATGCTGTATATCATGTTGTTTTTTACCTCTACTTTGCCCTAATTAGATTAAGGGTGAGTTTGATGTTCATGTTGTCAGAGCGGTAGGTAACCCTACTGTTGAAACCTGTTGAAAGATTCTCATATTTGATCTGATTTTATACTGTTTCTTTATGCAATGTTTTGTAGGAGAATGAATGTGAATTATTATAAAGAAATTAATCTCAGATAGAAATGAAGACTGGGTGACAATAATTCATTTTCATTTAAGTTTGAAATTTGCACACTTGTGAGGAGTACCTTGTTTATCTAAGTGAATCAGGGCACCTTTGCAGCTAACTTTCCAAAGCGGATAAATAGATAATAATAGATAGATAAAACCTTCCCCTTTTGCTCTTTAACCCGGAAGAGGCACATTTTTACTACTTGTGCACATCCTCTCACTCTTTGATATGTGCTTTTTTCTTTCTTGGACTTTTTTTCTTGGGTCTTTCTTCCGTATTCACTCCAGTGAAATGAGAGCAGCAATGGGTGTTGAGAAAGGTGTAGCAGGGTAGTTTGGGGATGAGATAAGAGAGGGAGAAGCCTGGGAGAGAGAACAGATTCCTATAAAGCAAATTTCCCCTCCTTCCTCTTGAGAGTACTCCATGTATTTCTCCTGTGTTCTGGCTTAAATGCGACTAAAGAGGCCATGGCACCAGCGGCGCTCTGAGAAAGCCGGCATGTTTGAATTGTTCAGATGGACAGAGGGCTTTAATGTTTCATAAAGTAGCTTCAGTTCATATCAATCGTTCTGCCCATGAAATATTCAAAATCTACTTGTTTATTGAAATATTTAATACTCTGACTCTGTTCATGCTCCAAGAATCTCCAGGAGAATTTCAGCCAGCTTTAAATTAAAGTATTTCTGCAAAGCTTGATTAAAATAAGATTACAGATGAGCCCAGAATCCCTAGACTGAAGTATAAACAGGCCACAACTGGAACATACTGTGGCTACGAATCACTCAGAGTTCAGCGAGACAGGAATCTAATGAGAGTGATCTCTGAACTATGAGGCTGACATAAATTTGAATGTGAGGAATGCATATTTAATTGTAAAGACATTTTGACCTTTTTAGTTTATGTTTCAGTAAAGGCTAATAAAACAGACATATGAAATCGAAACCTGATCTATGTTAACTAACATTTAGTGTTACTGACAGTTTTGATAAAAGCAATAAAGAATATTCTGTGAGGCTGTTACAGATGCTCTTTGACCAGACTTTAAAGGGCAGTGTGTACATGACCGGCAGGGTCTGCTGTAGGATGTCTGCTCTAATGAGAGCCGTCCGAGTGGAGCCAAATGCACTGCGATGTGTGATGTCACTGGTAATACGCTGGCAGGCTATAACCGCTGGCTGGCTATGCGGCTCTTACCACCATGTTATTAACACAGATCAGTGTACCTGCCTTTCTTCAAACATGATAAGCTTCAGCAGACAGCTTTCCTCAGTTCACTGCATGAGCTGCCTGTTGCAAAGGAATAGGATATTAAAGTGTTTGCTCAGGCTGATGCCGCCATCCTGTCTAGGCAAACTCTAGAGGCTGTTTCAAAGTTGAATTCATTCCACCAATTGGGGAAAAAAAAGAAATAAAAAGTTATTTCCTTATTTTAAGGAAAGTTATTTTACACTTTCCAATGAGTCATTTTATAGTTTCATTTTGTTATTTATTTGTTCTTTGGTCCATCTAACTTTTACTGTATTGTATTGTCAAAAGATACTTCATAGAATTGTAAAGATGTTCTGTCCCCAAAACAGAACCCTGGGGCACACCCGTGGTGACTGGAAGTGAATGAGAAATGAATGATTTCATTTGAATGAACTGAGTGCGGCAAGAGAGAAAAGATTTTAACCAGTTGAAGGGTTATTTCAGAGATTAATGTAAAAACTGAAAGTGACAGAAGAAAGGACAGAATGGGAAGCAGGAAAATTCATTTGGATTGTTGAACACTCACAGATTTAAGTATCTTCATGTCATTCAACATTTTCTTAAAAATTTCCAGAAGTTTTATGTCTGTAGTTCGTTTCAGCCAGAAAGTGGAGCATACAAAAAAAGCCCTTTTCCCATTTCAATATGCACACTTGGGACTGAGAACAATAACAGCTGCTGTGAATAAAGACTTTATGTTCCTGAACTGTTCAGCTGAAGAAGAGTTTAAAGGTAGGGTGGTAACAGAGCAGTAGCAGCTTTGTAAATGAGAGTATGCCAGTGTCTCAGCCTTCATATGGACAAAAAGGTCTATCAAACGTGTTTGTGTACTAGTAGACAGCAGTTAGTTAGTTATTCAGTTTGTGATGAACCTCAAAGCTCCATGACACACAGATATACAGAGCCCACAGAACCTGAGATGAGCCATGTATTCAAAAAACATAAAGGTAGCAGCAATTAGCTTTTTTTTTAATTAAAATGAAAGACAGGATCTAATCTTGTAATAAAAAATCTAGTTTCAGTCTTTTTACCAGCTGCTTAATGTGATGGAAAAAAGTAAGAGACAATTCAATTAGAAAACCAAGATATCTATACAGTAGCATGATATAAACTCAGTGTGTGAACCATGTAAAGGGACAAATAAGGGCAGGTTTTGTGGCTTGCCCTTGACATTTGGAGATAAGCATGTATTTGGTTTTATCTGATTTTAATCAGAGTTTAATCTAAGTTAGGGCAGTATCACTGTATCATGAGCCAATGAATGAAATCTGGCTTTGGACACATAAGGCAGTGGCCCAAACACTGACCCCTGAGGAACTCCTTTTGTTACTCGTAAATCCTCAGAAGTAGATCCTTCCGCTTGTACATACAATAAGTAGATTATAATAAATGTTTTTTTACACACTGTAAGACCCATCTTTTTATTGAGTCATCTGAACGGCCATACTTTAGCCGTCTGAGAGGTTGAGTTTAAAAGAAAAATCTGAATTTTTTGCAGTGTTTCCACCTTTAAAGGATGGGTCTATATTAGGGTGCCCAAAGGCTCTCCTCAAGGGCTGCTGTTCTGCAGATTTTCAGCGTTTCCCTGCTACATACCACACAAATTATATAGAAGCAACAGAGTCGGAAATTCTGCACAATGACTCACTAATTTGAGTCTGATATGAAGGAGCAGGGACACACTTAAAATCTGCAGGATTGTGGCCCTTTAGGACCAGAGCTGGAACCCCCGGGTCTACAAATTTCCAGGGGTTTGGATGTTGATGAAAAGCTTGATTGCATTTCTAAACATTATTTTCATGCTGTTCATAAACAAATGTCTTTCAAGAACCACTGTGGTCTAAATGGCTGTTCTTCCCATGCTCCCACCCAAGCAAATCCCAAAGTGGAGGTTTGTAAATGATTTACAAACCAACGTGGGAAATCACAAATAATGAATCTATTGAGCTGTATGAAGTATAATGTTTGCTAAGTTAAAACATGTGCTGCAGAGCAAGCACAAAAGCATAGTCATTTCTGAGTAACCCTATTCATTTAGAAATATATACATTTAATGTCATTTTATTAAACTGTCCATCTATATAATAAAAAAACAGTACTCAAATAAAAAAGTTTTACAAATTCACAGCTCCATGAAAATGTATTAGAAAACAACCTCAAAACATCAGACGCAAAAACATCAGACACAATTTGTTTTTTTGATTTTTGAAGTCTGTTTCAAACCCAGGTCACAAGCAAGTCAGCTGTGCAGTGCCTCCTTTGAGAAAGATAAAAGCAGACCTCATGAAAACAAGTAAATTTAGTTAAGCATGCAATCAAAAGAAGTAACATATTGGCATTAAAGTCTTTGTTGTTGCCTTGCAAGACCCAGTGGAAACGATTAGCAGGCTGACAGATGCAAACAAACTCTAACATGAGCTATTGTTGAAGCATTCATGAAGCACTTGGCTTCTATTCTGCACATCTGAGGATCCTGAGGAGCCACAAACAAACTTCTAAAATAACCGAACCCAGAATAACCCGTTGACATGTTAGGATTGGTTGTCAGTGCATTTCTCACGTCTCATAAATACTTTATAATTTTTTTTCTCACACCATGATCACGCCTGACTTGGCTTTAAATAAAAGGCAGCAATTAAGGACATCGTAGCTCAAAGGAAAAATGTATGAAAGTGAGTTCAATTCATGCAAATTGTCTTTGCAGGTCATATGGCAAGAGCCTGTGTCAAAGAGAAGGGATGTTTAAACAAGCCTTTGTAAATGTGTAAATGAGGCTGAGGCATTAATCTACAATCCCTTTGAGCTGTGTTCGCATAGCTGCACCACATCTCTGTTTGTCAACGCTGAGGAATTGCAGCTGTCGAAAATGATGCGGTCCCAGTAGTGACGGAATCCAAGCTGAGACGGAGCCAGACAGAAAGCCGCTGTGGGGACAAGATGATAACAAGGTACTCATTGGAGATGTGAGGGATGGTGTTTGCGCATCGCTCTCTGTGTCTGTCTGATGGGACCGGGGCAGAGGAGGAGATGGAGGGGTTAAGATAAATACAGAGCAAGGAAGGCGTGGAGAATGAGAAAGCGAGAGAAACAGTTACGGGAGAAAACGGATGGAGGGAGATAAGATGAGACAAATAGAGAGGGGAACAATGAGACTGGGGAGCAAGAGGGAGTGACTGGAGAGTAATCACGGAAGGTAACACTGAAACACACAAATCAAAGCAGTGACTGGAATAAGTGAGCAAGTGAGTTCACCAGAGACGGAGAGAGAAGGAGCAGAACGCCCAATGGCTTGTTCCCTGAAAGATTGGCAGGTTTATTCACAGGGAGTTACTGATGGCTCATTCTGCAGATTGTTTCACCTCTGAGCTAAACTGCGCGCATAGCTGGATAATGACAAAGACAACTGCAGCAAAGGACTGCTGCATTCAGCACGACACATGATGTCATGCAACTGAGGCAACTACTGAGATTAATCTTGTCTAATTGTGTTCCCTTCCGTTTTAGGACTGGGGGGGGGGGGATTAGATCAGTTTTGGGACGTATTTGTGCAGAAATGTGAAAGATTCTAGAGTTTGCTGACTTTAATCCACCAATATGGGTCGTAAAAAAAGCAGTGAAGTATTTATCAGCTGAAAAGTGACATATCCGCACCATCAGCAGCAGTTTACCGTCACACTGCAACAGGAAGATATTAAAAAGGAAACCAGATTCAACAAGGGAACTCTGAATTGTTGGCCAAGCATGGAAAACTGATTATGGCCGTCAATGCTGTTACATTATTGTCTGATTGCTAAATTATTTTTGGCAATGCAATTCTACAGAAAGATGAGTGGGGGGAAAAAAAACATAAGCATCATATTTCCATGTAATTTTCTGTAGTTGGTATGGCTAATAAAGAGATGCTATAACACCCCCAAATATTATAAAAAATTAATAAGACTTTTTCCAAAGCCACATAGTTGTATATAAATCATATACACTTGTGTGACAGTGTGGGTCATGGCAGCACACATGGCTTTCACCTGGGAGGTTATGGGACCAATCCCTGCCAGGGCCCTCCTTCATCTTTTCCTCATTCTGCCATGCAGCATGGATTCCAAATAAGTGGCGTGTGTGTAAAGCTTGAGGATGTGCTTGTGGAAAGAGGGGGACAGATGTGACAGTGTTAGTCCTGTCACTGTGCCTCCGGTTGATCGTGTGCCCTGGTTTCTTGATCACAGGCTTTCACCCAGGAGGTTGTGGGATCAATCCCCCCCCCCCTCCGGGCCCTCCATTGTCCTGCCACAAATGCAGTGTTCTGCCTATAAAAGAACCACACCGGCGAATCCCAAGTACAAATTAAGAGATAAACACAACAGGAACCTCAACACTGAACCATGATTGTACAACCCCTGTATGTATATTAAATCGATTATTCACTGGTGGAAAGACCAAAAATGGGTTGCACTCTAGTTTACATATAAAAAACAAATGCTGTTCAACCACATTCACCAACATCCACTGAACTATGCTTGTGCTTTAACAAACGAGTTCAATACGTTTTTACAGAAACTTAAAAAACAACTAAAAAAAACTATTTTCAGAAACACTTTAAATCCAGAATTTGTTTATGCTCATGTTTACCCGCCAGCTGCTGTCTTTATCCATGGATTTGCTTGAACATCACAGCAGTCTGTCCACTTGTTCAGTCGAGTGGTTTACAAGCACGAGTAAAGCATATAATAGTTCACAAACAGAAACTGTTTAGTATTTTCCAGACAATGTTGCATCATCCAGCTCAGTAGTAATCCATCAGCACAATAGCAAAGAGAGAAACCGTTCATGAATTATAATCTACGAACCAAGGATGACATAAACCAGCATAGAATAGATTTATTTCCCAACGATTTCTGTGCTATTTAAATCCTGCTTAAGCACACTCTCTGGGTCATAGTCAACAATGGATCTATTAGGCTTCAATCAAACAAGCACCAGCAGCCTAGCAGTCAGATTTCCTTCAAGTATACAAGTTTCTGTTCATGCACCGATAAAGACTTGACCAAAATAGTCACCGCAGAGCTGATTTCTCCCCCTTCATATACGAAAGGTGTGATTTAAACATACAGAATAAAGGTGGGAGTTTATAATTACACCTTATGAATATAATTACTGCGTTCAAATTTGGCAGTTACATGTTGTAATTACTCAGGTTGTATAAGTCTGAATCCATGACAGCTTCAGATCCCCACAAAGTCCTCCAAGCCATTAAGTCCATGTTAATATTAATAGAACATCCCTTGATTTCAATGGCAAGAAAAGATGATAATTATAGCTTCAGACTGCGATTTGCCACATTGTGCTTGGGGGACTTGCCAATATGCCAATGTTTGTGGTCATTTGACATGAGTTTCATAATTTTGGTTGATTGTATAACACCAGTTGCTTTTTTTTTTTCCATTTTTGTCTGTCTTTCTCCTGGAAGTTTTCCAAATCAGCCGTTAACGCTAATGAATTGGATTGGACTATAATTTGCTGAAGAATCAAATAAAAAGGCCAAACAGACAATTATAAGCTGACAAAACGACAAAGCGTTCCCTAGCTGCACCGACACTGATCCCCAAAGGTTGAACATTTACTTTCTCAAAGTGTTGAACATTTTCTGAATTTCATTGCTCCCAGATATAACCATAAGGGGAAATTATGTTCCTTATCTTTAATCTAAATATTTCTTTTTTCTTTGTTTACAACATAATGTTCCTGGGAGGACATCATGTCCCTGCAGAGATTTGCTGCACATTTAAGATATTTTTAACTTTGTACACTTGTATATCGCCCAATTAAAACTATAATTAATGCAGCCCTGTTGTGCTTCCAGGAAAATGTGAAACCCAATGCATATGACGAACAGCTAGAAATGGGCTACTTGCAAAAGCAGCTGCACCTCCATAAACAAAGCACAAAGGTCAAAAGTCTCTGATTGTGCTTTAGAAATGTTATTTCTATGAAAGGTTTGTGGGCTGTGCTCTCTGCTGATTACGTTTCTCCACACATCCGTTTGCCCCCAATGTACTTCCATCATCCTCCTGCAGACAATTGGAAAATGTAATTTTTTCTCGTTGAACGGATGGGTTGGAGAGCAACTGAATGTCCACTTGGGCGAGGTTTGCCTCTGTCTTGGAGCAAAGCATTCAGTCCACAAGGACGTGCTACATCAGCAGAAAGGTCAAACACTGTGTAGTGCACAGGGAGGCCTTTATAAGGACATCTTGCCAGTTCCTTTGTCCAGTCAGTGCTTTGGGGAACAAATGACAATTGAAGCAATAACATTTTCACAGACAGGAGAATTGGGTTTTATCCTTTTGTGTGAAGAGTGCCTTCCTTGCTTGAGCTTGTATTATGCCCATGACTCTACTCATTCAAAGTAAACTTGAATTACAGCCAGTATTCACTCATAAGTTTCTATTTCAGAGAAAAAATATGTATGCTGTCCACATCAGAGTTAAGCAGCGAGTAACTTAAATGTTAGGGCTTTCCAAACAAAGATGTTTTTTCAGATATAACCCTATCCTATGTTACTGTAATGTGTAGGGATGTCCCGATACTACTTTTATCCTTTCGCTGACATTTGAGAACTTGCCGATACCAATGCGAGTAATTAATAGAAAAATAGAAAAAATCTAAATTGTTTTTATGTAAAATTTATGTTTTTAAAGTATGCTCAGCCTTGTGCTTATTCTTAAGATGTTTGATCAAACTGCTGATGTTAAATGTGGTAGGTTTCACACCAACTCTTCATACTTTGATGGCGCATAATTTGCATTCGGCTTTGCTACGGTCGTCATGAGAAATTTGAAAGTATGTCCATACTGCCGACATTATTTGATCCACATCCACTTCCTGAAACTGTTGCCACCGTTCTGAACTCTTCTGAAATTCCGCCTCAATCACGTGCTGAATGCGGAAGCCGATTGGCGCTGGTGCTGCGTACTGGTTGACTCAGGCCTGTTATAGGCATCGGGTGCTGTCATGAGCGAGTTCTTGACGAGTACGAGTACATTAAAATAGGCCAGTATCGGTGTGAGTACTGATACTGGTATCGGTATCGGGACACCCCTTAGTAATGTGTATGCACAAGAGTTCACAAGTCAAAAATCTACACAAAGCATGAAAGGCAAGGGAGAGAGGCACTTTCTGCAGCTGGAAGTAATGTCATTATTTTATGTTTATTTTAGACCAAGATGCAAAGCACATTGTCCATTCTAACACTGTGCCAGCAGCAAAAGGCTTTCAACCGCAAAAAATACAACAGCGTAATTTACTGAAGCATCTGCCACAGCAGCACAGCAGCAACGAGAGATCTGTCGAAAGCAGCGATGATAACAACAACAAAACTGTGCCAACAAGGGGAACTCTGCTGCCAGTGATGCATGCATGCCGTATAAAACACTGGATTTCAGAGTCAAACAAGGTGGTGGAGCATTGTTGAGTAAACAAAATCTGAAAAAGGCTCCCTTCCTATGTTGAAAATATTTCAAAAGTAGATACAACTTCTGAAAGAAGGCAACAAAACAAGTTGCACATCCTTTTTTTTGATAGAATGTCATATCTGTGTAAAAGTAAGGTATCTCTAAAAGTGCAAGTCATAGTGATGAGACAGGGTATTTGTTCAGTGCTTAAATATGACCCATAAGCATTTGCACTAAGGGAATGAGCATAGCTTTACAACCCGTCTGTTTAGGCTTTAGAAAGGTTTGTCAACATGTAATTGTGTTTTGGTGCCACTTGGGGGCAGTGTCATAAACATTTGAAATAGTCCGATCTGTGGGCTGTTCTTGGTTGTGTTGTTAGTGTCGATTTAGTTTTGCTCTGCTGTGAAATCCATAAAGTTAAAACACACACAGATGCTCTCAGCAGTGAAGTTACACTCATTCAGTATGTAACAAGTTACTATAAAATATTTGCCGCTATGTGGTCAAGTTTTGGCAATAACATCATTTAGTTAGGGGTAAAAATCAAAACTAATTTGTATAGGTTGGAAAAAAATCATTGTTGGCACTGTAACTTTCATGCTGTTTGCCTTGGTGTCAAGTCAGCCAAACCGGTGGTTCCCGAACTTTCTGAGCCACAGACACCGGTGTTTGCGATTATGAATCCTCTCCTCATTTGTTTGAGGGTATTTTTTACTGGATTCCAGCACTTTATATACAACTTTTCAAATGACACCAGTTCATGTGTGCTAAAACAAGTGGGACACTTTCACCCAGTTTGAGAATGTCACATATTGTGTTTTTTTTGTGTGAGTGTTTTTAATTTTGGTCTTATGTGCTCTGCTTGTCCAGTATTTTTCATGTTCTTATTTTTTCTTTTATGGTTCTTACGGTTTTATTCTGTACAGCACTTTGGTCAGCTGAGTTTTTTTTTTTTAAACGTGCTCTATAAATAAGTGTGACTTGACTTGACTTCGACAGTGTTAAGATGTTGAAAAAGCCAATTCTGATGTAGAAAATACTGCTAACCATGGAGAGCAAAACCTGTTCACAGTTTTGGGATGTAAGAGTCTTTAAAATATCAGGTCGGGGTTAAGTTCCCATCTTGGTTTAATGCATAAGAAGCACAATTTTCTTAGTAGCTCAGGGTTTCTTTCACTGAGGTAGTTGTTTAGCGAGGGCAGTCTTCCACACCACTTAGCACAAGACACTAATTGAAATAAAGTTTTTTACTCCCTTTTCCACAACTACGTTGACATGTTGTGTACCAGTATGATACCTCCTGTGATGAGAGGCTCATTAGACCATGAAATTGGGCAGTGTTACCTTGTCTTGTATAAGAATTTCCAGGGAGAAAAATGAGAAAATACAGAAAAGAGGGAAAGAAGCAATAAAACGTACTGCTGAAAATCAATGCTGCTTACATGTGTTTTTGTGTAACTGTCAAAATATGACCATAATCTCTGGGGGGAAAAATACAGAAATACAGAATGTGCTCACCTTACCTTTTATAACCCAAAACATCTCTTTGTTTCTAGATGTTTGCAACTTTTTTGTTAATAAGTGCATCTAGTTGAACTAAACACTTAAGCTGGAAATATTGTCATTAAGGTTGTCATGTGATTAAAAGCTTTTAATCTCTTTTTAATTTCAAATTCTTTGTTGTCAGGAATGTGTGGACAGTTTGCCCAAATGAAAGCGATTCAACACAGTTGCAGATGTAGTTATGGAGGAGAAGAGGTTGTCTACCAATCAGAAGGCTGGTGACAGTCTGGCATCCAAAGTTTTTATAAGAGTTCTTGAGCAAGGTGCTGAACCCAGGTGCATTCTTGTGTCAGTGTGTGAATAATAGCGAAAAAGAACTGCATAGCCTGTAGTATTGTATAAACTCAGAGCCTGACCACGGCCTGACCGGGCCCACAATCAATTTTGCTCATTTGCCTTGAATGAATATGCAGCATTCTGCCCGAACACATAAAATACTGGGAGGAGTAGATGCAAATAAATCAGTTTTGCTGTGCTATTTACTAAATGTGGAAGTGATTGTGAGTGGCTGTTGTTGTGTTTAGCTCTCCTGTAAAGCAGGTGTTTACTGCTGCAGCTTTATGCACACATGGCTGCAGCTTCTGAATGAGATGTAACAGCCCAATGCTGCGTGATTGCAGACATGCATCAGTCTGATTCACAATATTTTCTCTTGAATGGTGGAGGCAACGCATTTAGTTTTCATTGTTTAATTCAATAACAATCAACACAACAAACACAACGATTCAACATGAGTTTAAACAAGATAAACGAAACAAAATATTCATAGCCACTGAAGCTTTATCGTGACTAAAGCTGCCATTAATTATGTCTTTTTATTATCCCCTATTTGCTCATGTCACACTTTTAACCTGGATGTGCAGAGTAAGACCCTCTCCTCACCACCGTCTATAAGCCTCTCTGGAGCGGCTGGTGCTGAGAGCCCCACCACAGTCTGCACTAGGAATGCAAACAATTAATCGATTATTAATTAATCTGGGGGGGCGATGACTAGGGCTGTCGCAATAACCGCAATATTGCAATACCGCGCTATTGACAAGCATAATCGCAGGGCATTGCAAGCAACCGCCACTACCGAGTGTCCTTAAACTTCTATTTACATGCTACCTGCTAGAGCTTATGAGCTTAAATGTTTAGTTAATTGGTTATAATCAAATATTGCTTTAACAAGGCTTAAACAGCATCT
>JBBDHI010000024.1:7723058-7735413 GCA_037177115.1 Craterocephalus stercusmuscarum
AATCACTTTGTTTTTCCACAAAAAATATTTTAGTGACAGGAAATTTGTGAGATTAATAAATTAATAAATAAATGACGGTTTCAGCAATATGAAATCAATACAGCCTCAAAATAATCAGGTCAATGATCAATCTGCAACTAATTAATCTACATTCACAAACACAGCAGCTAATCTCCACATGGCCTCTATGATAAGATGATAATTTCTCCGTCTTTTAAATTCACTTGTTTATGCTAATGAGCTCTATTTTCCACATCAACAAATTCTAGAAACGTGACACTTGGCTTCAATAGGCTATCACCACCCATATGGGATGATTTCACTCTCTTAATACTTCTGTCCATTGAAAACATGAATTTGCATCACACATCTATGATAGCAAAATCTACAATTATGCTCTCAGAGAACTGTAGCAATCATGGAGTGAATTCTAAGCTGCATGTTCCTATATGCATGTGTAGGGTCATGTCATTACATGTTAATGGGCTTTCCTCTGATGCTACAGTGGCACAGAGAGATGGAGGCTGTGATGAAGAGAACAGGGAACCATTTGATGTTTGCCAGTTGAAAGAATAAGCCTTCCTTTGGGTTGTGCTTTCCACACAAGCTTGCTGGGATTGAAAGAGCGCTTGCCTACGGCTAAAGGGGATTTTTGGTGGGCGTCACACATCCAATTACCTCGGTAGCGTCACAAAAATCTGTGGGGGAATGCACACAAACACAAAGATATTCTAAATCACACAAGCTCGCCCATGCATACATCAACATGTTAGACACCCACAACAGGAGGCTCTCACCATGGAGGGCTGAAGCCAAACTTTTTCTCTTCTGCCTCTGCTGCATCAGTTGGCTTGGAATTCATGAATATTATCAGCATGTGTTGATATGTGTGGCTTATGATATAAATATGGATAGCAATGTGGAAACACCACCCAGGTTCCACCTCTTTGGAAAGCATTGCAAATGCATTGCAAGATGCTATTACTGCATTTGCATGGGTTTGTCTGATGAGCCAAGAGGCTGTGCAGATCCACTGATATGCCGGGTTTATTGGTGAATTTCAAAGCTGTTTTGATCTTTTCAAAAAGCTGCGGAAAAAGCTGCCATTTCGAGCTATTTGATAGTCTCATTGAGAAACCTTCATAAAAATATGGTCCAGCATCAGTAAACCAAACACATGACCCAGGAAAACAACTCATTTAAAGCCTGACATGGTAGAATTAATACATTTAATTAATTTTTTTTCTATAGTATTTTCTATAGTATTAATTCATGTCCATCAGTGTGAGGGGAATTACATTTAGTGAATGTGCTGATAACACAACAAAGAAAAGCCTACATGTACATACTGTACACCTGTGCTTCGACCTACCATGAGGCAAGTTTAAGGCAAACAGGAAACAAGTGCAGTGATTGGAATGTGAACTTCAGGAATAGCTCCCCAGGTTTCTTGAGGAACATTGCAAAGCCTTTTTTGGAGGTTTTTCAGCATTTTGGTTTGTTCTCCATCAAGATTACCCCATGATGCTTCAATTATTCTGAGGTGAGGATGAAGATTCATCGCTCCATAAGACCCATTGCACGGATTTTCAGTCCAGTTAGAATGACTTATGACATATCTCAACCTTTTCTCCTTGTTTCCTTCTTTAAAAAAGGCATCTTGACAGGCTATCTTCCACCTCTCATCCATTTTCTACATCTGCTTGCTGGGTTGCAGGAAGCTGGAGCCTATCCCAGCAACTGCAGGTGAGAGGCAAGTACACCCCGGGTAGGCCACTATTTGTCTATCAGGGAGACAAACAGCCACTCGCACTCACTCCTGGGGAGAATTAAGAGACCCCAATTAACCCAACATGAATGTTTTTGGACTGCATGAGGAGGCCGGAGTACTCAGAGGTACCACATGCACAGGCAGGCCTCAGCCTTCCTGCTTTGAGGCAACCATGCTAATCATCGTGCGGCTCTACAGCCACCCTTCTATGGAGACTATTTAAGATGAGTTTTCAGCAAATAGTGGATGATTCATCACCAGGTCATGTGTCAGGTTTTAGCTAGAGTTTTTTTTGTTATTTTTAGGACACCACTTTTAGATACTATTCATCCT
This sequence comes from Craterocephalus stercusmuscarum, assembly GCA_037177115.1. NCBI lineage: Eukaryota > Metazoa > Chordata > Actinopteri > Atheriniformes > Atherinidae > Craterocephalus > Craterocephalus stercusmuscarum. The sequence continues at coordinate 7,725,163 of JBBDHI010000024.1, forward strand.
CTGGTAGTTTCTAAGCCTCCCACTTCTTCTTTTGTCCTCCAATTCTCAATCAGCAAAGCTGATACTGTGTACGGTAACTTTTTATCTATTGGCTCTTTGTGAATCACCGTTGTGCAAAGATACAATTTTATGTCTTTCAAATTCTTTTTCATATTCAATCTTTGTGGTGTAGATGGCAGAAAATAACCGTGAGCAACTGATGTGATGTGTCTTCGGGACAGGCTGCCGGGAACAGTTTAGAATCGGTCATTCATTAATTTGTCTATTAAAACATGTCACTTTCCCTGACTTAGGCTACGTTCAGACTGCAGGGCATAATGCTCAATTCGGATTTTTTTGTGAAATCAATTTTTTGGAGAGTCTGTTCACATTTCCAATTAAATGCGTCTTGTATGTGATCTCATGTATGAACCTCATCCGCACGAAAACTGTCCCGCATGTGTAGAAGACACAACAATGTCTCAGTGAGCGAACCTATGACGTCGTTATATTTACATTAGTAAACATGGACTGTAACCGAGGAACATATCTGGCGATTTTAAAGTTGTTATCCGACCGAAGCCAGCACATTTATAATGGCATCATTTTAAGAAGGAGATTAAAGAGGAAGAGAGAAAGATATTTGGCCATGGCATATTTTGGAGCAGCAGCAGCGTCTGTTCAGAGGAATCCCTCGAGTTTGGCCTGAATATATCTCTCTCCCCAAATACTAATTTGTCCAGAAACCTTGGTTTCCCTTCATTGATTTGTCTCTGCATTTTCTTCTGCCATGTTTGTTTTCTTGGACGCAGAAAAATGCAGTTTGGTATTAATGACGTATTGGTCGGATGAACGCGCCCTGGCTGTTCAGAATGATGTCGCATGGCAGAAGATCAGATTCATATCGGATTTAGGACCTCATATCCAAGTGGCCCGGGTCGCATTTTAAAAAATCCGATCTGTGTCGTTCAGACTGTCAAAAATATCTGATACAAGTCGCTTAGGGGCAAAAAAAATCGGATTTGAGTGACTTCGGCCCGCTGTCTGAATGTAGCCTTGGTTACATTTGTTGTAGCAAACAAATGCTTCTTTTGCCAGGATCTTTTGAAAATGTTCACTTTCAAAAGAATGCACAGACCAGTTTTCAGGATTTGTTATAACAAAATACAAGCAGGAAAATGTAAGAAATTGATCCAGTCTCAGAGTTCCATAGCTTCTTATGCTCTATTGAACATCTTTTTCCCTCTTCCCAGAAAAGCCAAGTCTTACTTATCCCAATTTTTGAATTTAAACTACTCAACAATGACTATCCCCCTCTTCAGAGGGAAAGTCTGAGAAAAAAGCCAGGAATTCTGCACTGTGCAGTCCTGAAATCCATAAACAAAAGAAGATAAAAAAAGGACGGAATTACATTTCTCCCACAAATTACTTCAACTTCACATTTTTTATGCTTGAATGATTCATAGGTCAGTGTTAAGAGGCTTAATAAACAACATTCACCTGACTTGGTAAAGTACGGACTGAAAATGGGAGAAAAAAAGTAGCTATTGTCCAAAGTATAATCTTGCCAGACCGTTTAGAAAGTCTGAAGAACTATTGCTTGATATCACTACAAAAGATTAATGTCTGGCTCCTTAGAAGCAAAACATGAAAGAAATGAGGGGTAGTGTATTCATTTTGCACAGTACTATATGCAAATTAATATTTGTCAAATGTTCAGTGCTATTTGATGTTGTGTTATAATGACCGTCCCAAAAAATCACCTATTGAGATGCACTTTTACAATCATCGTATCTAACCAACAGCAGCATTGGTGGGACATATTTCTGCTTACTACAAAGGACTTTAATAGAATAGGCATCCTTGAAGAGACAAATGCAACGAGACAACACATTTCTTTAAAGAAAAGATACTTTACAATTACATTGCATGTGCTGTAATAACATAATGTTAGGGAATAAAATGTTCTTGTTTTATACATTGTGATCACAAGTTACTGGATGATATATTTACTTCAAGTGTTACCTGATATGAAAAGTGGAAAAATTCATTAAGGAACAGCATCTTATTTCCAACCTGAGCCAGCGCAGAGTATAATACAATTTCATCACGCGAAAGTCATTTTGAATTAATCAGCGATTTGACTTGTGTTTACAATCTAAGCATTCAATTTAGTAAAAGCTTGTGTTTCTTCAAGTGAGTCGTCGTAATTATTCAACCTGCCTATCAAATAAGAACATCTGGGCACAAAACATGAAAGCGAGTGGCACAGAGGGAAGCAAAAAACAAAAAACAAAATCTCTGTCATGAATACATGATGCAAGCCTTGTTGAAGCCAGGGGAGGATGCGCCAAATCAAGCACACCTCATGCTGAGCTGACACACATAGACCGGGTCAAGTGCCAAAATTGGTAATAACTGAGGGCCAAATCGTTCATTTCTATGCAGATGCACCTGACCGTGATACCCAGCAAGGTAAATTATTTTGTTATTTCCTTGTTTTTTGGTGTAAGATTCTTGATTCATTTGACCGTAGCTGTGTATTTACAAGAGGAAGAAGTATCCTGGGCATTCCAGCTAAAGACTTTTCCCACACCCTCATTGGGTCAGTCAGGCCATGTCTCTCAGGAAAACACCCTGTTGCTTCAGTTCTGAATGACTCCACATACCAAGTCTCTAATTTTCATTTTTTTTCCCTTAATCCTTACGAACAGATTCAAACTTCAGTTTAGTTTTAGCAGCAGATGTGTGGCCCTAAACACCCACAGGTAGCATCAGTGTATCCGTCCCTTTGCTGCAGCAGCCAGGATACAGATGAGGGAAGATGGCAGACATTCAGAGCCTGGGCGAAAACTCAGAGATCGGCATTAAATTTCTGTTTGAGATTTCTTTCTCCGCTGAGTTAAATCTCAGCGAAGCGCTTTTCCTACTTAAGATAACTCTGCTTGCTTTACCATAGGAAGCCATTAACTGACAGTACACGGCTTGAGGTTATCCCCATGGGTGTAACAGCCTCTGGGATGTGCTGTGTGTGGTGGGGAGATGAAGAGAGCCTAACACTAAAGAGATTAGTTATTATGTGCAAGTTTTCTGTTAGAAGAATAAGGTTTTCGGGGACTATTGAGGGAGACGCAGAAAGCTACAGTAAATAATATAAAAAAGGGCTTAGCAGGCAGTTGGAGAGCCCTTTACAGAGAGGGTAGGAGGTGGTAGAGTGGTCACAGGAGCTTTGAGGCACGTTCTCCATCCAGAATGAGTCCTGCTCGGATGGGCTGATGTGGGGCTGTGGTCATAAATCACATTGTTAAATGAAAATCTCAGCAAAGTGTTGCCCCAGAAAGATGAAAAAGCGCACGTGCATGCAGAAAATGAGTACACATCCTCCCACATTGACACAAAGCGCACGTTGGTCTCTGCTGAAATTTTCCCAGAGATTCCAAAGGCTCAGCCTCCTTCAGGGGGAAGGAGATTTGGGAGGCAAGCCTACAGCTTAAACCTGATGTTTTTTATTATCAGGTGGGGTGGAGAGGTGTAATATTAGTGTATCCATAATGCATGTGTCTGCGCACTCTCATCCCCTTGCCGTCTCACTGTCTGCCGCTGCTTTTTGAAGCCTTCCACTACTGAAGGCGTCACTGTCAACACGTTCGCTTCGCCACTGTTCCCGCTTGTCAGAAAAGCTTAGGCATTATTTGCCGCAAATATAAGTGTGCCCCCTTCCTGCGGCTGCCTCGCAGCAATGAAACGGTGGTGATTTTTAAAGGGACACATTCAGCCAGAACCTTTTCACACGTGCTGACATCCAGCTCACCCCCACCCCCTCCCCTCCGCCGCGATCTCATCTGCTCTCGCGCGCGATCGGGAGGCTGCTGCGTGGACCGTTCGCTCCTGCAATCACTTCACATTTGTTTCAGCGATTGATTTGCTGGCATGCGAAGGGGAAGGAGAGAATGAGCGAGTGGGTAGGCAGCGAGGCAGGGAACAGGAAAGTCAGAGGACGCGCAATACCAGGCTCACATACTGTCACCATGACAACAGACATCACTTCACAGGAGCAGCACTTAGGATGCCTGTGTGGGCTGAAGTGACAGAGTTGAAGGTTGGCATTAGCCTCTTGTGGGTGCCACAGCGTACTATTCCTCTCCTCCTTTCCAGGCTTTTCATGTCTTTTCTCTCTCTCTCTCTTTCTTCCTTTTGGTCCGTCCACGGATCTGCTAAAAGATGACCTGTTGCTGGTTTCAGCTATCCACTGGGACCGCCGAATGATTTGTACTTGTTGGGTTGTAAAAGTGGGTCCTGCCAGTTTGGCTTAGCTAAGACAATTCAATCAACTGAAGAGAGCGCGGGAAGAGAGGAGAACACATTCATATTCAATGACACCCTTTCATCGTTTGCGTCACTTTGAAGCTGGCTCGCATGTTTAATTCTCTGTGATCTGAAGCCGTGCCAATCATGGAAATGATAACCCAAGATACAAAAAAACGCTTTGCGCGCATTAAAACGGATATATCTCCGCGGTAAAATGTGCCGTTCATTAGAACAATTCTGATGAGGGAATTAAAAAAAAAATGTATTTAAAAATAAAATGCTAATAAACAGCCAAAGCATGATCTTGTATTAACGGATTACATAACGCTATCTTTAAATGTACAAATGATCAAGTTTATGTGATGATTTGACACAAAGAAAACGAAAATTAATTTCAGCAATTTGCTATGAGCCACACAAAACGACATGAAACTCATTTAGTCTCAGCTGCTGCAGGAGTGTAAATGCACCTTTTTCTTCATTTTATGTAAAAATAAACCTGGCTAAATGGATTTTCAGCTCCTCTTATCAGCGTGTAGCACATACAGTACAGTAGTCCTTGCTCTATGCATCTGCTCTTGTTTATCCATTTATGTACCCAATGAATATAGAGTAAGTGCAAATTATTCACAAGCCAGGCAAACTGTAATGCATATATGAAGAAAATGAAGCCACAGTTCGCTGCATGAGAATCTGCAGGCGAACACACACATATATAATGAGATGTTAATCCTTCTTGCTGGTGTGGGAAATGTTTGTAGGGAGGTTAAAATAAAACACAGGGCAGTTTTCGGCATTATGCAAGCAGATTGTTGCATTTTTACCAAAATATCTACTTGCAAAATGTGGAACAACCAAAAAAAAAAAAAAAACAACACATCAGCACTACAAGATTTTTGCTGATCGGACCCGCCGTGGCACAAAAGTATTTCCTTTTTGTCAGACTTTTGAAAGATGCTATCGCTGCTTTCTTTGAATTTAAAATGAATCCATTTACAATTCTGGTCAGCTGCACACGTAAATGTGTGAATGATGGAAATGGGCATCTCTTAGTTAAATCCAGCTGTTTCGATGCTTGGGAAATCAAACAATTCTAATGAATGCGCCCAATATAATTGCAATCAGACAAAATATGTATTAATTATGATGGGCCGATTAAAGATTATGTAAAACAGAGCCCAAACTATTCTTCTGTGATGTGATTTAATCAAACCCTAACAGGAAACAGATAATTAAATAAATCTGTTTTATAGATTGTTATGACCTGAATCAACGTAAATTGTATTTTCTAAATAGACGGTCCATGAAGTTGTACTTTTGGCAGCGGTAGTAAATTACTCAGAAGATACTTTTAAGCCCTTGGCAAACCAGATGCACTTGTTGCTTCCATTTAATCTTCATGCACTGTGTAACATAGGGAATATGATGGTGTGCTGCAAGCTTTTCAGCAATGCAATCACATCAGGGACAAACACAACAAAATACTTGTTAGAGCCCTTCATCTCTTCTGGTCAATATTGCAGCAGAAACTAAGAGAAATGAAATATTAACCTCTCGCATCTGTCTAAATGACTGCGTGAAGTCCCTTTGCAAATGTTCCAGTTTTCTCATCAAACTTGCAACAAAGACTGAAAGTGAGATGCATGAGGATCCTTCTGCAGCCTCGCAACTAATTACACCCCGTTCATGTTGGGCAGGCAAAACCCCTCTCGTGGAAGGCGAAGGAAGGACGTCACGGTATCAAAGGGAGTCTTATCCCGGGGATCTACTGTCTGCCACGTGTCACGCCGCGACTACACCGCCACTATTGACCCACCTGGCTTCTTACACCAAGATATTGCCGCTTTAATTAATTGGACTGAAAGCGCGTGTCAGTCAACATGAGGAAATTAGCACTATTACAAGGAATGAAATCGTTGCAGATAAAAGCCCTCCTACCGAGCCAAGGTTGGCATGTGAGATCTCTATCTTATTTTAAATGATCCAGATGATAAATGGGTACTTGAGCAGAACATCAGGTGACAAAGATGTGCCTCTGCCAACAACTTGAGCTGCTTTTCTACCCATTGCTCAAAATTGTGCTAATAACACGTTGGTTGGTAGAAATAAATCTTCTTGAGTCCATGTTGCTGAATTCTGCTTCCATGTAAGGTTTTGTTTAAACCAACAGGTTTGGTCTGACCTCCTTAAATGTACTGAGTAACTGAATGAACAAGGATAAAAGGCTGGTTTAGTCTTTCCACTAAATGTGACTTAATGAATGAATGGCTACAAGATCATTAGTAGTAGCTTTATGTCCTCTGCGCGGTGTATAGGGGAGACAAGTAGCTCTGGGTTTGGGGATGTGGGCTTAACAGTTCAAGCAGCCAACCAGGTTACAATAAGCTTCTTTGGTTCACTGTGGGGATTTGGCCTTGAATGATCCAGAGGTAAACTGTCTTCCTGAACTCATCCAAATCCACACAGTAGGGGGAAGAACTGTGTTACATCTGTTAAAAGCAGCCAGAACGACTGGCTTTTTCATCAAGAGAAATGTACACATGCTACACATCAATGCTGCAGACATTTTCCTTTTAGCTGTGCAGAAGGAAAAGGACCACAATTGCTTGTTTTTTTTTTATCACAAACAGGGGCAATTGTTGTCGCTGACTACTGTTAAATCGACTAACTGTTCAACCCCAAAGCTTCCCATTTTGTTTTTTTTGAAAATGGCCTCTCAAACTTCACACAGCTGCATCTTTCAAAAATAGCCAAAAAGGGGGCAGAGAGGGGGCAAATCTGAGAGTGGCATCCTGTCAGTGCAACAGCCACAGAGACGCATCTAACCGTAGCGTGACCCCCCCACCCCCCTCGACCTCTCAGTTGTTGCTGCTCCATATTTTGGGCTCTGCCCGCAGGTATCCCAATTACGCGGGTGCGCGGTAATGAATTGATAGAGCACGCCTCGAAATCTAATTGAAGAAACGACCAAATCTGGTTTCCAACATGCAGTACAGCATAACGAAAAACAGCTGTCTCACCTTAACTGCGCTGCATCAGTGTCAAAAGATCACAGAGTGATCATTAAGCACACGAGGAGTGTGACAGACTTCAAGTTCAAACAGTGTCTCTGCAGGGAACATTCGGTGCCAGTCCCGGAGGACTGCGTCCAAAGAGGACTGATATTTGGAATGATTAAGTTGGTGCTGTCGTAAGCCCCACCCAGGGGTACAGAGTAATCCCTGACGTGCACTGTGAAATGTTCCACTGCAACAAATAGCTTTCTCTGTGTCGAAGCCAGCTGTGTGTTTTGATTTTGCCTCTCATCTGAGCGCGTATACGGCAGTCGTCCATCCTCTGCTCCCCCAGGGGAATGGAAGGAGAGACAGACAGGGGACGGACAGCCGAGGAAGTGGCAACTCTGAGCGGGAGGAGAAGCGATAGAGTTATCCGTGGTCTCATTACGGTGGGAAATGTAAGGGTCCCGATCCAAGGGAATGATGAAGGACTCTGTGGAGGAGGCCTCTGAGAACCAACAAAGACGGCTTTAGTTTCACTGGCAGAATGCATTTGCATAGCTTAGAAGCCAAAGCGTCTGAACTGGGGCTCATGAAAAGAAACCTCAGCAATTGCTTGGACTTCAATGCAAACGAGAGGGAGCGGGAGACAGAAGGAGGAAGAGCGAGAACGACGGAGAAGTGGGATGTGCGGAGGAGGGGGTAGTAGGAACTTTTTCCTCTTCAGTTGTGTAACACAAATGAGATTAGGAACATCTGCACATCCCGTGGAGGTTGTCTCTGACTGACTTTGATGCTAAGGGAACACACTGAAGGCGGGTACATCTTTGGGTAAAGCAACAGGCACAAAAACATCTCTGTGCTATCATTAGAGTCATGTTCTATTCTCTTTTTGATGTCATTAAGGGTGTTTTAGTTGTCAGTAACATTGCATGTAAATACTATCTGACTATATCAAGCAGGTTAGTAGAGCCTGTCCTCCGATATGCCATGATGGAGGTACAGCTAGCCGAGAGGCAAGATTCAGGCAAGCAACAAAGTTAGACAAAATAAACTCCTGAAGAAGTTGTGAAAACCGAAAAAGATAAGGAAGAAGGGAGGGGGGAGAAAAAAAGAGCAGTTGTATTTTAGCAGCATCACTCTCTCTTTCGCCTGCAGTCATGGAGGGATGAGTAGCCTTCATCAATTCTCTTTAATGACTGTGGCAGCACCACTTAACAAACCAGTACGTGATTTCTTCATTGCTACATCATGATCTCACCATTTAGTTGACGGTGATGACGTACGGCGATGCGCAGTGATAAAAATAACCAATGAAAATCTCATTTTTGCTAAATGTTTCAGTCATCTTCTCTTTATGGTCAATTTAGAAGTAAGAGGAGGAGAAGCTATGAGATGCTTCGAGCGCAACTAAAAGGAGATGAAAAGTAATATTTAAAAGCAGTTTGCTGTGTAAACAGAAGAATATTAAAGTGCAATTTCTACAATGTTGAGGGTTTCAAAAGGTTACTGATCATGCTGATGTATTTTATTAGACCTGTGTGCAATAATCCAGAGGAAATGGTGTTACTGAATATGTGGCCTATATTTTACACTTTTATTTCAACGTAAAATCATTTCATACAGCATTGGCAGTCTCTGCTATATGTATGTAGATTAAAGTGAGACTTTTTAGTTACACTGAAATAATTGGATAATTTTACAGCCTTTTTTGTCATAATTAACAGTTTTATTCATTGTTTTATCATACTCTTAATAATGGCTAACATTATAGGATGGTTAAAAAAATGTTAGCAAGTGGGAACTCGTGTCATCAGTCAGCAGCTTACAGACTCAGTTCTCCATATTTCCCTCACACAGCATATTTAATTTCTTTCTAATGGATGACATTACTTCTGGGATTCTAAATTCTCCCTAGGGGTTAACGTGAGTGGTGGTTTGTCTCTGTGTGTTGGCCCTGTGTTGAACTGGTGACCCGTTTAAGGTGTTACTTAGCAGCTGGAATAGGCTCCAGTGTTTGCTGACCCTGAATTGGATTAAGTAGCTATAGAAGGGTTAGGGTTTTCTTTTTGTACATGATGATAAGGGTGTAGTGTCCAAAAGGTACATTGTGTAAAAATGACATGTAGTGGCCACTAGGGATGGGCATTTGATTAAGTTGTCTTAACTGATTATCAGATTATTGATTAATCAGTAAGATTTCCATATCAAAAATCAATATTTATGAATTCAAATGAAGAAAAAATAGAAAAAAAACGTAGTGTGTTTCCTTGGTTACACTGGAAAATATGTGCTCACATATAACTTCAGCACCAGCGCAGAGATCCATTCGATTAATCCATTAAAGAATAATGTGATCAATTAAAATCTTAACAATCGATTAATCAATCTGCAATTAATCATGCCCGTCCCTAATGGCCACTTCAAATGCCAAACGCAGCTCTGAACGGACGGTGGCCACAGTGGCCAAAATTCTTCAGACATAAACACATTTTCAGCTACAAGTGTATCCAGGTGCAGCAAGAACGGCCCAATAGGTGATTATGTTAATTTTTCCATATGCTGTTTAAATAGATACTTATCCCAAACATTATTTTAGCACCTATTAAACATAGACGATACAGAAATTTCAAAAGGTTTTAAAGGTACTCAGTTTACATGCTGAGCCGACGTCCATTCAGAGATACCGTTGTAAAAGTGGTGGCACTAATATGACAGCTGCCATGTACCCACTGCAAGTAGATTCTAAGAGAATAGAAATGTAAGTTATTTTATTTCAGTTAAAAGATTATACTCTAATAAAAATGCAGTTTTTAATGATATATTAAATATTTCTGTCATTGATCGCTGATTTTGTCAGGCATTGCACCTTTAAGGTTTTGCTATGCAACTGCAGAGCTGTCTGATTGAAATGTGTACAGAATTCTAACAATAAGGCTCCAAATGTTTTAGGGCATGTCCCTACATT
>JBBDHI010000024.1:7759315-7771069 GCA_037177115.1 Craterocephalus stercusmuscarum
TAAGGGGCAGAAGGGGGGGGAGTGGGGGAAGACGGCAGCACATAGGGCTCAAACCATGCGTCCTCCCTCTCCTTCTTCCTCCCTTTTGTCTTCCCCTCCTAATCCACACTGGTTCAATGTGCTGCCCTCAGCACTGCTGACCGAACACATCTAATGGGACATGCAGGTGCCAAAGAACATGGGAAAACGCAAAGAGGGCTGCTTAATAAATAGATAATCACACCAGCCTCCCCGTCTTCCTCTCTGGCTGATTAAAGCCTGCTCAGCCTTGCTTTCATTAATGAGCAAAAGCAGCTCGACTCTTGCTGGGAAGCTCATCGCAGCGACACCCAAATGTGTTTCACTCCTGCGCTCATAATGTTGTCTTCATAAACATTGTGAAAATAGTAAAACATAGGAAGTACTTGGTAATATGAGTGTTGCTGTGCATGAGAGAATAGGTGAAGGGGGAAGCCTGCAGTGAATTATAGTACACTCACTGTCTGCATGCAAATCTGATGAGAGACAGAAAGGACAACAACAGATTTAACAGCTCAGTGAGCTCTTGAGGATGGTGCTACCTGGCAGCTCCAATCTTCTCCCTTTCTCCTTCTACATTCTGCCCTCACTGAGGTAGCCTCCCCGGTGATGACGGCGGCTGTGCTGAAGCAGCAGAGGCAACAGCTGCAGGCCAGCTGTCACGGTGTTGGAAGGAAAAGTTAGGAGGGCGGCCAGCACAAACTGTCAGAGGCTCACTGGGGATGCTGAGGAAGCTCTGAGGTGCTCTCCTTTCTGCTCAGTAGGACCATGTTGCTGAGAACATCCCACAGGCCACATCTGTACAACAGTGAAGATCATATAAGAATTTCATCGTTTCTGCTCAAGTTGCCTGATAAAAGCTCAGAGAAGGAGCGTGTTTTGCTCTGCAGGATTGTGGTGATCAGTAGATCCACTTAGGGTTCTGCAGGGAACTCAAGGTCAATTACGGAAAATTCTATTGCAATAGAATAGTGACAGATCCACATTTTCAAAGCAGTTGACCTTAACAACAAAACCCTGAGCATCCTTTTTGATCTGCATGCCCACATCATAACCAGGTCCAGCAGTTTGCCCACTCCGTCCCCGGGTGCAACAGTGAACTGTGGCATATGAAAGCAGTGGGGCAGGCTGGAAACGTGCAGCTTCTGGCCTCACTGTTCATAAATAAGAATACCGCAAACACCGAAAGGCTGACTCCAAATCTCTGGAAGATGCATGACCACTGTTGTTCTTTACAGACCAAGCCCCCCCTCACCATCTCACTCAAGAAATGATCAGTGCTAAAGATTTTTGGATATTTTTTTTGTACTGAAATCAACTGTATCTGCTCTGTATTGTGTTCCGCACCTGGTCCACCTGACAACACGAATGTACCTCAGTCTGAGATCTCACAACCACCTAGCTCCTTCCTTCCTGCCTCCCAGCTGGAGATTTTAGAGATCAAGGGGATAAACCCCACTGTGAGCTCTTGACCCCTTTTCCCTCTATTCTGGTTAAGGCGCACACTTGCAGGATTGAAGATCTCCAGGACTGGACTGCTTTAGACCAATTACAAACCTGCCATTCCATTTAAAGTGGAAATATCATGCTTTCAAATCCTTCCTTTTCACATGTAAATCATTCATTTATGTTTTATATAAAGTAAAACTGCAATCATTTGGTCTGAAATCGTTGTTAGTATAGCTCCATACACCCCTTCTTAACCCCTGTTCTGAGGACAATCAGAGGACATTTAACCTCCGAGGTGATTAAAAGTGTGCAAGACTCTCTACAAGAGGGGTTTCCTGATCCCACAAGCACTCGCTTCAGCGGGAGGAAATCCACAGCATCTGCTCCTTCTGCACCAGTGGTTCAGCTGCACCCATCTTTTAAAACCAGTCAATGACAGAAAATATTCAGTTAGTGTGAAACATGCTTACTCTTTACCTGGAGGAGATAAAGGCATGAATGAATTAGAGCTTTCAACAGTTGAATAGCCCTAAAATTCAAGGCCATATTGGTTGGCATTCCCCATTAGCTTGAGTCATCTCCCATCACAAGCATACCCTTTTCTGGACAGGACATCCAACTCTCTTCTGTTGTCAACAACCTTAATGTTCAGTTAGATGTCTAACTCTCCTTTGATTCCCTTATTACACATGTGTACAAACCTTTTTTCTTAATCTAAAAGTATTGCAAGTCTTCTCACCACTGCTAGGCTGAGCTAGTACAATTCACCACCTCCCAAATGACACCAAGGCTTTTGCGTTTGTGTCACTCTTCCTGAAGAAGAGGGACATAAAACAGTGTTGGAGCTTGTAAACACCACTGTCATTTGACTTATGATGTTCAAAGCTTTGGACATCATTGTCCGTGTTTCATGGGCTCATATTGCTTCATGTGTTCAGAAGCGATGACAGCTTGACAGATCTGACAGTTTTGAACGGTTTGGTGATATACAAGCTGGATAATGGGCATCATTAGGAAATATCATTTGCTATGGGTGAAGTGAACAAGCGAACAGAGGGCAATCAGGATAAGGGCACATAAGCAAAAATGTTTTTTGCAGTAACAATGATGTTTATAGGTTTCATGTAAAAAAGGATAAAAATCACAATTTGCCCCAACCAGTAATCCAGAGGGAGGAAGGCAGAAGGGTTCATTTTGCCTCTGGATCTCACTAATGTAGGATATTTAATGTCATTCCAAAACCGTTTACCCCTAAAGTTTTGATTATTCACCACTTGTGTCTAATCTTATTCACACATCTTATCCAAGTTTATCATTTTTCTCTGAAAGGTCCATGCAATGCATGACAATGATGAAATAGGGTGAACGATGGCCATTTTAAACACAGAACTTGCTTATAGAGTTGTAATTGACTGATCAAGACAATGTTTGGTTGACAGCTGCAGTGTCCATGTTGCAATTCCTAAAAATTATTTTTTTTATCAATGGCAATAAAAGAGAAAGAAAAAAAATTGCAAGGGGAGTAAATATATAAACTGATCCAAACTGGGATCAGGCCAAAATTATTGTAAACAACTGATCTAATAGCCAGTGCATTGAATAAAGAGACATGACAGAGTTATATTGCCAATCGAGCAGAGGGTACATTCTTCCTTCAGGGCAGCTTTAACCCACTTCTCTGTCAGACTTACTGCAGGAAGAGGAATTTCTTATTTAAGGGAAAATAAACAACAAAAGGCTTCCCTCTCTGATATTATTGCTCCATTTTTTATGTTTTGGTGTTACCAAGCGGCAACCTCCCGCTTAGAAGAGTGACAACTATGCGGAAGTGCAAAAAATTCACTAGGTCCTGGCTGCATAATGAAGGAATTCCCCATTGACTCTGCATTACAGTAACATGCATTGACCATGTTAAAAAGACCAACTTTACAGCAGAAAAGGTTTAAAGGTTTTAGGTTTAAACGGTCAGGTTTAACTTCATGGCAGCTCTGTGGGGAGTGAAAAAAAAATCAAACTTATTCAATTAGATATTATTCAGTCCTAAAATTCCTCATAATTAGGAGCATGTCCTTTTGATTGACAGGTGCCAGACATCCAGGAAAATGAGGCAAAGGGTAGCACAACCACTGTTTTTAGCCGGCTAACAGCGCCGTCAGTGTTCTTTCTTTCTTTCTCTCTAACATATTTTTGTACTTTAAAGTATAACTTTATAATAATACCAACATATTCTCAGTGAATCTGCTTTCATCCACACATTTTCATCTTTCTTTATCAGAACAGTTTTTATGACTAAACTTGCTAGAAAATAATGTTGAGGAGCAGTCCATTTAACATTTTTCTTTTTTACAGTGGTCATTTATCTACAGTATTATCACTTCCAAGCTACAGGCTTCTGACATCTCATGTCGAAATTTGGCATTTTTTTTGAAAAACTCCAACACCCAAAGGGTCAATATAAACCAGGACAATGGCAAAAGTCCAATAATATGGCCAAATTGAACTCTAACAGTAGCTTGTCTTATCTGTGAAATGGGTTCTGTATGTCTTAGCTCTGAGTCTGATGATAAATCTAATTTTAGCCAGGGTAACTGTTTCGCCATCTCACATGGGACATGGGTTAATAGTTTCCTTCCCTTCTGGCTTTTTGAAAGTAATTAGCACCACACTATGAAAAAAAAGCACTTATCATGTTCTTAGCACTTGACATAACTACATTGACAACCAGCAGTCCACCTGTTCATGCTGTATTCCACTCGTTTATATGCTTGTGTTGTTGTCTTAAATGTAAGTCGCTTTGGATAAAAGCGTCTGCTAAATGACGGTAGTAGTAGTAGCAGTCAGTGAAATAGCCTACTATGTTCTTGTTTAACCTGTTGCTTGCCTGTGTTGTTCTCATCTGTAGCCTTCTGGTCATCGTTTCAAAAGCAAGCCGGCTGAATCTCTAAGTTACACTACATCAGAAAGGTCCACCTTACTCTGCCTGTCTGTTATATATTTTATTGCAATATATTGCCATATTGCAATGGCCTAAGTAACCAAACCTTTCTTTTTCTTTTCTTAAATCTGTTGTGCAATGGTTACCTTTGGCTAAATTTCAACTCATTATGGCAAAAATATCAAAAGGTTTCTTAATTTTTTTCCCTTCTTTTTTATTTTCCATTTTCCATTTTATTTTGTTGACTCACACTCCTCTTCCTCCAGTCTGGCCAATCAGTCTGTCCTTTCATTTGTCTCCTGTCCATCTACATGCCCGGCTTTCGTCCATCTCTGCACTCATTAACAGGGTTGTGTGTCGTGAGGCTCAGCGGACATTACATGCGCCATCTATTTGCCAGATGTTATTGCTCACACGGTGGCGATTTCATAAGGCGCTGTGACAATTTCATTAACTTGTGAAAGTGTGTCTCAGTGTTTGTGTGTGTGTTGGGGGGCTCCAACTTTTTGCTTCTTTCTCAGAGAAAACAAAAATGGAGAAGCAAATGGGGCTGTGCATTTGAAATGCAGTTACATTAGGAAGGTGGGGGAGGAATACATCACCAAGGAATTACTGAGTACAATAGACATGGCAGAAACCATTCTCCTCTATTTTAATGAGATGTGCTCAGCTTGTGCTACCTGCAGTCCTGATCTGCAGGTAAATGAAAATGCACCAGGACAGCGAGCTGAATTGTTAATGACAGGAACCCTGATCTGTTAGCAGTGTGGCTGATTCTGCTCTTTTCTCTGCATGGATTTAAATGTTCAAAACTGAAAGACATGGGATGATACCAGACATATCCCATTTCAGGAA
This sequence comes from Craterocephalus stercusmuscarum, assembly GCA_037177115.1. Lineage (NCBI taxonomy): Eukaryota > Metazoa > Chordata > Actinopteri > Atheriniformes > Atherinidae > Craterocephalus > Craterocephalus stercusmuscarum. The sequence continues at coordinate 7,764,573 of JBBDHI010000024.1, forward strand.
CATATTGTGTCCCAATATGCTTACTGTACACTGTGGAGAGGAAGCAAATTTCAGGCATGTGCTGGTGCTCCCCCATCATACATGGTTAATGGAGCTCAATTGAAAGCAGAACATGAGGGGTGATAGCCTTTCCTCATCATATTAGTCACATATCGATCTTGCCCTTCTGTGTGATTGGTATAGGTAAACACACAGTCCACAATCCTGTTAGCAGCTCTTTCCACTAATACCCTCCCAGATGGAGAGGCAATCATTATGAGGGTCTCCATCCTCTTTCATTTCTGGTTTCACTCCAAGAACTGTTAACAAGCAGTCTTTGTTCATCCTGGATTCAAGCTGACACATTTCTGTATTTCATTTTTAATTGTTTGTTTCCTGAAGATCAAAAAGGCCAAAAAACAAACAAACAAAAAATGTTACCCCTTTTGCATGTTACACAGCCTATCTTTGCAAACCCTTTGTGTGCTCACACTTCACAGTGGATATGCACACATGCATTTGGAGTCCCCGACAGCAGCGTGTGACTGCTGAAACAGATAAAACATAAAAAGCTGGCTTAAACTCAATGTCCTTCGATTTATAATTCATTGCTGATCAAATTTGACAAGAACTTATCTTTACATTTGGGATTTGTTGTGAAGCAACATTTGTGATGGCATCATTAGCTCTGGATGTTGCAAAAGTGCAAAGAGTCTAATTGACGTCTTTGCAGACGGGCAACATTTGCATATATTTCTCTCTTTGTGTTGGTAGGTGTGTGTGCGTGTGTGTGTCGGGGGACTAGGATCCCAATCAGATAGGATTAAACAGGAGAGAAATAGTAAGAAGAGAAAGAAGGGGTAACGAGGACAGTACAAAAAGGAGAGCAGGAAGAACACATTAGACTGTTGTAGTAGATCACATGGTTTTCATGCAACCAGTTATTTCATGGTATTTCAATTTTTTAAAAAGCTGTTCAGTTTGGACTTCTAATTGTTAAAATCACTTCATCATGATGGTTAACTTCAGAGATTCTGCTCACGTAAGTTAGCTTCCTAGCTGTTCACACCGCAGTGTTGTTTTGCCCTTGTAAGGTACATTAGTGAAATTGATGGTATTTTTCTTGCAGCTAAAAAAAATGAATAGGTCATTTAAGTTGCACAAATACAATGAAAATATATTGTGAGACACATGCCGTAGAGCGATAAAGGCAATGGGCTGTTCAGTGGCAGATAAATGAGTTTTCACATTCTGGAAGACTGACTCAGACACTTGCAGATTACATTAGCTGGAATCTGAGACCTCAAGACAAATAGCCTCAAAATTAAAGGTCAATAAATTTGTTTGCTTTATTATTTTCACAGTCCTGAGGTTCTTCTTGTTCAGTCTTATTCATCTGATTTATTTTTTTTTCTTTTTAAGAAGTTGTTCAAAAGGAAACATTTCACCATCTAATGTGACCAAGCATTGGATCCAGCCTGTAATATATCCTGCTCAAATAGATCCTGAATTTTTCCATCTCTTTTCTTTATCCAACTAAGGGAGCACTATAAAGTGGTGTTAAAATTTTGTGGCCTGAGGGATTTTCCCTACAGCTGGCTGAGTGAAGACTCTTTTATCCCCACACAGAACATAGGAGTCACTGTTTAACTGCTGTCTCCACTTTACAAACCCTTTAAATAACCCTTTACAACACCAAACATGGTTTGATGGGAAAATGACAGAGGGGCTTGTAGCTTCTATGATCTTTGATAACCAATTGCCATCCAAAGGTTGACAGAGACAAAAAAATTTTGTCATTTTGGCTTAGACAGGCCCATACGATTATGCACACCATAATCTTTGAGCTCCCTTCAATGAGTATATGAACCGTGTAACTTCTTGAGACCACTTAAGCCAGTGAATTAGGAAGCAGTAAGCATGGACACATAAAATACCCGAAAAAATGGCCATTTATAGGAAAATAAAGCTCTATATTCCAGCATATTGATGAATCTTATTGCAGTCATGTCAGGTCCAAAACGGTTAGAATCTCTGACAAAGAGCCACATGCTGTTTTTGCATAAAACATGGACAAAAATTGAAATAAACATAACATGTGTTTAATTTAAATTTTATTTCTCCATGTTGTCCATAAACACACAAAATTGTCCTCTATCATATTTTGGCCCCAAAAGAGCCGACAGCTCAGCCGAAATAGATGATGATATGCGCATAAAAACCTGATCATCACCTGATTTGTGGAGTTACACCATTATCTGATGTCCTTAATCAGACAGTTGTCTGATTATGAGAACCCAGACTAACACACCAACATTCAGATTTCTTTATGCATGAAGAACCGTACATCTGATTTTTTTTTTACAATCATGATCATCAGCCACAGCTAATGAAGGTCCTGGTGTGAACATGGCAACAATGTTTGGACATTTGGCAGCTGTGTTGTTTATCTATTTATTTCTGATTCTGCAGTTTCTCTGCACCTCCAGCTTGTTTCAGACAGGTAGCCTACAGTAGCTGCATCCACTTACTGTATGGTTCTGTTCAAATTTCCGACGCACTCAACCTGGCCATATTTTAGAAAAGAATATTTGGTTGCAGAGTAATGTTTCATAGGCCTGTGGTCAAGAAACAAAGTTCTGTGGTGACATTTTAGACAGATGAAAGGTGTGACACACTAAAAAAGGGGGAATTTTAATTCTTGTGTAAATGTGAAGGGGATGGGGGACTGTTATACCTCATTAAATCTGCACATTTTACAGAAGGTTGATTTGTATTATTTTGGTATTGTTCAGTATAGAGAAAATGCACTTTTGTGAATTGCACATTTAATTTGATGTTTCAGTGCCACTAGTAGACTGGAATATACAGTAAATAAAATTAATGTACAAGGACTGTGTTAACATATAGTAAAATGACATTTTCTGGGACAGAAATGACCTGATATCATGATTGAGTGTGAAACAGTGAAGATGGTTAAAAGGTCTTATAAGGACTGATTAGGTTAAATGGTTTGGCTTTGCTCAAACAAACCAGAATGAAGAATGAAGACTTATGTTGTGAAATGTGATGTTTACACACACAGGTGGCGTCAGGGAGAGTGAGATTGTCCTAAATCGCCTTCTTCCATACTCAATACTCAAAATCCAAAACTGAGTATACTAAACATACTATGTACTCAGTGGCTCAGTATGTGATTTTCCAGGTCACTGTGCTGTCCTAAATTGCACTCTTGTGTGTGGAGTATTCACTAGAAATGAAAGTGCAGTGTTCCCTTCTTCTACAAAAATTTTACACTGGCTTACCGCCACAGCTGACTACAGTGAAAGCACCGCGGGGCGCCACCAAAGTTGAAATATTCCAATAATTTGAAAGATGACTGTCTGTATAGCCGTATGCTCTCTGGCCCATAATGATTGTGTACCCATCGGTTGTTATTTTTATAATCCAGTTTTGTGGGTTACCTGGCAGCTATTAGCTAACTAGCATTAGCTTTCACGACTATTAGTGTTTAAAATAAACATTGGTACACAACAAATACACTGACAATGACCACAGCTGGTGGATCTTTATGTATCCAAAGTTGATCCGTTCAAGGCGCTGCTGTCTGTCATCTCTCCACTTGTGATGAGCGCTGTGAGTGTCCACAGTCACATACTCAAAATCTTTATGGGTTTGAGTATGTCATCCTGGTACTTTTGCATTCTCAGTTTTCACATACTATGCATACTGGTTTTCATTTTGATGCAGTATACTATATAGAATAGTATAATTTGGAATACTAAGGATGGAAGTAGGCAGTTTGGGACACAGCAATTGTGTCCTTACAGTACTTCTCTTCCTTTGCCTGTCTAAAACAGGCAAAATTTTGGTCCTAATCACTGAGACCGGTAACTAGGAAAATTGAGACAACGAAATGGGGTAGTGCTTAAAAATTTGATTGGGCCAGCCAAGCGCAATCTACTGACTTTTATGGACCAGTCAGACCAATATATGAAAATAAATCAACTGTGTCAAATCAAATAGCCCATCGGCCCACTGGGAGAGAGCCCAGTGCGCCTGATGGCCAGTCTGTCTCTGGTGCCCTCCATCTGTGATATGCACAAGCAAGCTTTCATCTTTGGCAGCCAGAGAGAAAGACAAAAGTATAATTGCTTGTATATGACACTAAAAGGCGCCCATCTAAAGCACTGTATCCATCTGTATCATATTCTATGTATTTGCAATCATTTCCATTTGCTGCAAGGAGCTGTTGGCTGTTAGCCAGCTAACAACAGAGCTGTTCTGCCAAGGGACAAACAAAAAAAAGAGGTTTTGACAGGCAGTGGGTTTGTGTTATTTATAGTTATTAGCTTAAGTTATTCATGGTCAAGGTCAAGTTTATTCATAGAACAAAGTTGACCAAAGTGCTTTACAGTTAAATAGAATTTGCATTTCAAAACAATGAAATGAAGTAAAAACAAAAGAGAGAGAGAGAGCAATGATTAGGAATATTTGGAAAGACAAAGTGAAAAGTAGCACAACCCCCATACGTAACAATTTAGTTTGTCACTCACCAGCAAGTTGAAAGGAAAGTGATTTGAATGCATTTTAATCTGGGGCATCTAAGAGAAGCTGGTTGGTGGGCTGCAGGTCTCTTCCAGGGGTATGAATGTGAAAAAAGACCTATTAAATAAGATAGCACCAATCAATTTCAAACTTTTAAAATGCAGAGAGGCATCGGGAGCCAGTAAAAAGGATGCCAAGAAAAGTGTTTACGTGTTTCTGTGCCAGATAAAAGATGAGCTGCTGCATCCTGAATTATTTGCAAATAATACGGTGGTGTCTAATTCAGCCTGACATACAGTATTCTATTGAAGATGCCAAAAAATAAATAAATGAATACATTTTTACAGATCTTTTTGGGGCAGATAAGTCTTTACCTTTGCAAACACTTGTTGGAAAAGCTAGATTTGACAACTGCAAATTACTTCTCATCCAACTTAAAAGAGCTGTCAAAAATCACCCCGAGACTTTTGACAGCAGCCGTGGAGCCAGAAACCCTCAGACCTGCTGAGCAGATTTTCTATTTCTTAGTTTTAAGATTAAAAAATGATTAAATCAAAAAGAAAAAAATCAGTAAACCAATAAAAGTCCAATCCAATAAACTTGTATATTAGGTAGAGGTGTTTATTCTTCAAGAGGCCTGATGAGGGGAACTAAATGTTAATGATTACGCAGTTCCGGCAGACCAGCACAGAATGTGCTGGCAAGACAAGCTGGGAAAGAAAAACTTTTATCTGGAGTCAGACTGTCTAGCCAACTCACTTACCAGACTTGAGGGATGCAGCTTGATATTGCCAAGAATGGAGGAAACAGTTGGACTCATAACTGAGGCAAGAATAGCAAGAAAAGACCAGAGCGAATCTATAAATGTGTATGCTTGCAATTGTCTTTTTTTTTATCTTTCTTGATGAAATAAATGGAATTTGGCAATAAAAACAGACTCTCTGGACCTCGGCCTGTCTGCTTCCTCCACAGACTATTCTAGCAATGAAGGAGTGCATTAGATTGCATTAACAATTTGCTAAACAAAGAAGGACATTGTTAAGTTTCTAATATTAGACCTCAAATCCACAAATCTGGTGACATTGATTAACAATAAATTGAGGATGCAAATTATTTACCAGCATTTACCAACTTTACTTTCAATGTTTTACATCAATGCCTTTAATACAATTAAAGTTGTCCACCTATTTTGATGATTGTCACATGATCACTTTATGGTTATTGGCTTTAGTGGCTTTTAATTGGTAGTTGCTGTACAGGAAAGGAAGGGAGGGAAAAAAAGGGTGATATACTGTACTGGGCTCATGTCAAGATTTGAATCTGGGCTAAAAACATCAAGGAGCTAACCTTAGCATGAGGATATACAGACAAACCAGTTAAGCTAAATGCTACCACTTAAATTTTTCAGAATTATAGCAATAGTCCATATAGCAGTAATATCAAAACTACACTAAAAACATCCACAACGTCCTGAAATTATCAGATTCATCAGCCTGGAATGAAAGCTGCATGTCTCTCTCAGCAAATGGCAAATGCTTTTGATTGAGTGGTTCCGTAACAACATGACAGTGTCTGATGCTGCGCTTATGCCGACAGTAAGGAAATGCAGCCATGCACCATCAACATGGTTGGCAAAAACCACAATCTCAGGCTTGTCCAACTAAACAAAGCATGACCTTCTCAAAGACTTGAGAGAAATTGACTCTCATTCACATTAAACCCCGCTCTTATGCCCGGGCGGCGAGTGCGAACGGCCTGGGTGAGCCTGGAGAAGATGTGAGCTCTGTAGAGCAACAAGTGGTTGCTTTTCTACAGACGAAAGGAATTGAGTTGGATAGCTGCAACATCGAGGCATGCCACGTACTGTCTAAAAGGAACACCGCTGACAGACCAGCGGTTGTTATGAGGTTTGCCAACAGAAAGTTCAAGGCTGCCCTACTAAAACAAGGAAGAAAATTAAAAGGATCAAA
>JBBDHI010000024.1:7908588-7926714 GCA_037177115.1 Craterocephalus stercusmuscarum
ACATTTTGAATCGATTCTGAATCTTGATGAACAAGAATCTCGATTCCGATTAAAATCGATTTTTTTCACCACCCCTAGTGTCAGATGACAGCGTCATCACTCACCACTTTCCCAGGCCTCGCCCATGTGCAAATGAAACCCTCCTGACAAGCTGTAACCAGACAGTCCTCCAGGAAGATCAACACAGTGAGTCTTTCGTGGGCGATCTTCTTGCACACCAGCGGCTCCAGCAGCGGTACTTCCTCCATGCGCGGGCACAGCGTCGTGCCCAGAGTCTTAGATGCCTCAGCCTTTGCCGTCCGTGCCGAGCTGAGCTGGTTCAGCTTGTCGCTGCTCTTGCTGCTGATGTGGCCCATGCTGTGGTTCCGCTTGTGGTCCTTCTCGTGGCGCTCCTTGCGCGAGTCGTGCAGGGACAGCGTCGCGAACTTGCTGACGCTGCTGGTGATGAAGGTGCCGTCCATGATGCTGTTGCCCTTGGTGCCGCTGCTGTTGCTGCCTGTGTGGCTGTTGGGGGTGCTGCCCCCTGCTGGGTTGGATGTGTGAGGAAGGCTGTTGGAGCGGGGCAGGCTGTCAGGGAGGGAGTTGGCGGGGTTGCCACTGCCGCTACTATTGCTCGCGCTGTCTTTCCCGTTGGTTCCGCTGGAATTGGTGGTGATGGATACAGTAGTCGCAGTTTGCCCGGTGCTTTGAGGGCTTGTGGCGCTCATAACGTTGGTGTGAGTCCTAGTTCGTGATAAGGGGAGGTGAGGGAAGAGAATGTCTTCTGTGAGATCCCACAGGCACAGCTGAGTATCCTGTCCCACTGAGCCGAATCTGTAGGTCACGCTGACAGGTCGACTGTCTGTAGAGTTCCTCTTCGAGAGGCGGGAGTGAGAGCTGTTCGCTCTGTCTCTGCCCGCTGCAAAGTGAATCTGCTCATGGAAGTCCTCATCGCTGCCACTGAACTCGGCAGGGGGGTCGCCGCCTTCGACGCTGGTGGTGCAGTGGTCGAATGCCACCACGCTCACCCAGGATTTGTGGCCGTGCCCCCGAGCGATGACTTTGCAGTCCAGAAACGACCAGACGGTCACCAGGTCGTCCTCCCCGCCTGCCACAATATACCGGCCGTCCGGGCTCCAGCACAAGCACAGCAAGCCACCGAAGTAGCTCTTCATTGTCCCGTGGAGCTCCGCGGCATCAAAGCCGAACACTCGCAGGAAGCCGTCCTGGCTAGCACAAGCCAGGAACTTGCCGTCCGGGGAGAAAGCAAACTCGTTGAGCGCCCCCTCGCCCACCGTCCAGCGCAGCAGCGGGTTACGGGCCGACTTGCTCTTGCATGTGTGCACGGCGTAGTTCTCCCCCTGCTTGAGGAGCTGGTAGTGAGGGGCTGTGGTGCCACAGGTGTTCTCCACATTGTACAAGTACATGCTGCCACTGGAGTGAGCCACCAGAAAGAGGCTTTCTGAGCCAGGAACCCATCGCACACACGTAACTCTGGACTTGTCAATGAGTCTCTGAAAGGAGAGGCAGAGGACAATTGAGAAAAACTAACAAAGACACAAAGGAAAAACGAATAACATGTCATTTGTTTCAAAGATGCAAGTAAACTGGAACCCACCTCCTCATTAAAGAGTTTGCTGGTTTCCTTCTTGATCGGGTCTATGAGCTGCACCTGGCCAGCCGAGAAGCCCACGAGCAGAGAGACACTCTCTGCCGTCGCCGTGAGTGGGTTAAAGTCGTGGCACGTGGGCTGCGTTCCTTTGTATATCCTCTTGTCTATGGGCTTGCTAAGATCCGCCGCCTGCGTTGACAAATACAAACAGAATATAAAGGTTTAAAAGTTAGCTGGAGAACATCAGTAGCTTTTTGCAGGATTTTACTGGTGAGGAAAAAAGAATCGGTCATTAGCTAGAAATAGAGAGGAAGTGTGATAAGGGAAGTGAGACGACTATGGCCGCTCATTGCTGTGCAGCTGAAGCTCCTTTCTTACCTATTTTGGCATGTTTATGGTGACAGATAAAAATTGTATTGATGGCGACTACGAACTTTCGCTATTTTCTAAAATTTAGTTCTGCAAATTGATGAATATTCAGACAAAAGTAATACCACAAACGTTAAACAAGCGGGATTCTTCCATGCACTGCCAATAGTACAAGCGTCCCCTCCCACTACTATAAGTGGCTGTGCCCATAGATTGTGCAACAATCGGCATGAAGAACACCTTTATTGCTCTGCTTTGACTTTCATGAAGCAGCGATGGAAGTTTCCATCCTTTTCTTTTCTATTGAGCATTTTTAAACAGTGCAGGGAGGAGAGAGTTGTGAAAAAAGACATCCCCCTTAAATTATATTAGAAAACTGAAATCTATTTTGCTTTTCAACGCAGCACCTGTCAACCCTAAGTATTTTTTTATTTATCTGCGGGGCTGCTCTAGAGGGAAAACGGGTCTTCCATAAACCTCTTAAGACTTGAAACTTCCTCTATAAACATCAAAAATAGTATGCCTATAGATTACACAGGGCTTAGGGGGTCAAACAGAAAACCGCAGCTTCTCCAATCTGTGTCTAATTGTATTTGAGATACATACTTCAGCCCAAATAACAGGAACTGCTTGTGTCTTGTGTAAGTGAATCAATAAAGCTATGCGCAGGCTGCAACTAAACCAAATCAGCATCTCAAATTAGATCTTTAGGAAAAGTTGTCTGCACTGTTATAAGTAATAAATGTTGTATCCGATAACAGCTAAAGCAGCACTGATGCTATCGTTGAACACCAAGCAAAAACAGAGATATGAGAAAATGTTCAAACTGTGAGTAACACACATGAAAAAAATCCAATATTCTTCCGATTTGTACCTTACTTTTTAAATGCTTTTAGTTGTACAACACTCAGATGATATAGGAGATCATTCAATCTGAATATTACATAAACAAATGCTCTGTTTGCAGCATGGATCATGGATGAGTTTGCAATTCTTTGCATAGCCACTATTATACAAGAGAAAATATGATCTGAGCTCTTATTGAGAGGCAAGGAGAAAAAGCATCATTGCATACGCGTTAAAGTTAAAATCCCTGCTTAACAAGACCAAACGTGACTATATGCAAACACAGTGGATCCCACTGCAACGCATCCAAACTCTGACAGTAAAGTATACACACCATTACACTGTAACAAATCTCTTCACTTCCAGTTCGGTGGCTTAGATTAATAACACTTTGCTACACATCTCATGGGAACAGCGATGTCGCCTCTGCTGGTTAGGACAACTTGCTCCGCGCTCATTGAATGAGAGTTAGGTTGCCATGTAAATAACACAGATAAACAAACATCATATGACATGTCAAGTACTTTCTCGTGTCTGCCAGTTCAGTGTGAAATCTCGTGTCACAGCGTTCGTATAGAAGTCAACACATCTAGCAAACTCTGAAGGGTCTTATTGAGGCCAAAACAACTGTGACGATGTTAGCCAAGAATGCTAATTAGTCTCCAACTTAGCTGGGTCTGCTACATGGCCTTGGCTTGACAACCTGCGCACTTCAATGACAGCAGCCAGGAAACTTGACAGCCAGGGTGCAACACGTTTTAAGATGCCCGAGCAATGGGCTGCTCCCCAGGTAGCAAGCACTCTATCCCCGCTGTCAGTTTTGTTTACCTTTCTCACGCCTTTGTAGATATAAAAGTACAGTTCCCGGCCCACATTGAAACAGATCCTGTCGCCGTTGCCGGACTGGTCGTTTACATTGACGAAGGAGACCTTGACGGGGTTGGAGCCCTGCGAGTTAAAAGGCACCCTGTTCGGGCGGCTGTATTCGGAGTGAGTGAGGAGTTTGTAGACGCCTTCTCTTGTTGTGAACTGAGTTTTAATTTCGTTCATCTCCTTCCCTCCTCCCTCCGCCGCCATCTTGGAAATTGGCGTTCATCCTTGTCCCAGACCCGGATGTTGCAAACAGCGCATGCGCTGGATTGTTGAAGTCATGCGTGCAGGAATTAACAGAGACAAGGATAGAAACCTAGAAACGCGAATGTAACCAGCACGAGTGTAGAGAAATACGCAGGAAATGTGATAATGAAGCATATGCACGCAGAACATTTTGAAATTATGCATAGACAATTCTTCTGATGCATTTCAGTTATGTTAAGTGCATATGTTATGTAATTATATTTCTTATGTATATTATTTCCTATTTTATAATCTACTAGACCGGAAATGATCAATAACAGTGCGATACTAAGTCACAATTTTATAATGATAGAAATAGAGGCCTATGCTTTATGATTAGAATCAAATTGAAAACATTGATTGAAATTAGAATTTATCTTTACACTTAAATCAGGAGGAATCAAGAATAATTTATTTGCATTATGCTAGCATAATGAAAATTTCTTCTTCAGCTCCTGACTAAATGGCCATAAAAACACGTAAACTAAATTAATACGTAATAATAATATTATATATGTAAGTATAATAAATAAGTGAAATAAATATATTACTAACCCTATAAAACCCTCTGAGCCTACTGGGGTAGAGTAAAATAATCCCTGATAGAAAGTTCTACAGAGACTCCAGACTTGGCATTGCATTTATTAATTTGAAAACACTCCAGGATAAATACACTCACACTTCCCAACACTGCAACCCAGAAACATCCAACTCAGTGACACTTTTGCTTCTAAAAAGCATTCTGCAAAGATATTTAAAAGTTTAGGAATCTGGCTTCTCCATTTCAAAAAATCTCATTTTACAGTGATTGCGACAGCACTTGTGTTTCTCCAGGACACAGTCAGCTTCTAGTAGCGTCTCCCATGAGCTGGAAACATTAAGATTACGTAACAGAGTTGTTGGAAGTGTAATATACTGCCATCCTCTGGTCAGATCACGTCACTAATATAATGGAAGAGAGAATTCTAATAGTCTGTGTAAAACTGGTTTAAATGAGGATTCTGTTTATTAATTTTGTGCATCTGTATTTGACAACCTTTATAAAGTGTGTGTTTTCACCTCGCACAAAATCCTCTTCTGGACATTTAATCAATGATGTGTCCAGTGCACATGTAATATGCCGGTTTAACTTCAATCGCTTCTCTCCTGCCACCATTCACTTTTCAATACAGAGATAATAATACTTTGCACTTCGCACAAGACTTTGCCTTGCATCTTGCGCAATGATATCCTCCCAGTTGTATTAACGCAATCCATCTTGCTGTAAGGTAGGTTTCTATCTAAATTGCCAGTAACTACTTTGCAATTATGATCTCAGGCCTACAGACAATAATTATGCACATTGTAATTATTTTATTAACCTTCATGTTAGCTGTGATTACTGGAGAAAAAGATTTTGTTTCTTTACATTTTGAACTGGCTGATTCCATGTGAAGTTCCAATGAAAGCCATGTAACACACCAGTAAGATCTTGAAAAGTTATTGTATAAACTCAATATAACAAAGTTATATTTGAAATCATATTATAATTCTGAACACACACAATGAATCTGAGGGACAAATATCTAAGGCCTCCTTGAGATCCACAATAAATGACTTGCACGTGTCAGTCCAGCCTCTTAAAAAAAGCCAAAGCTTGAGATTCACACTAATCTTGCTTGCCAAAAAAAGACGGGTCAGCTAGTGTGTGTGAGTCCATGGTAGAGACATGGCAGCAGCTGATAGCAAAAGCAATGGACAGCTGTGGCACTAGCAGGCAAAGTGTGGGGGGCCTAACAGCCAGACAGGCTATCAGGAAAGCTCTCATTGTGAGTGACAGGCACTCCTTGTGACTCTGCACCCCTATAAGGTCACATTAACTTTGGAGCTCTGGTACCACGCTCGCCTCCCCCCTTCCCGGCCTTTCCTTAACGCCTCCCCTTACTACGGTATAGTGGACGGATCTTCTGGAAGCTTCTGGAGGAAAGCTTCGAGAAACCCCCCCTAAAGTATAAAAAGACGGCAGCATGTCCTGAGATCTGCATAGAGTAAAAAGGTACTCACTCGCACGCACCCAAGAGAGACTTAACTGCCACAGGAGCAGCAGCAAAGCACACAAGTGAAGCTCTTCAAGAAGAGGTTTCCTCAGCGATTATTTTATTGATTATTCTCGAGAAGTGACAAAGACAACAATCATACAAGGTAAGCCTGACACAAATCCATCATTTTGTTTAGCAGCATTAGGTAAAAGACATCGGGTTGCACTATTACAAGTTAACATCATTTTACATCAAAGAAAGTGCTTCCACTTCCATTTTTTTAAGTCAAAGTTCCTTATAAAATAGCTGAATAGTCTTTGTGCAATTAATATCTCAGTCAGACTGACATGTAAGAAGCACATGGCAAGCAGGGTGACCCTGACCCAGAGCAGTGGCTGGTAGGCAAGGGAACCAATTGGCGCAAAAAAAAGCAACTTCAGTGAGTTCACATATTGAAAAAGGAACATAGGTTTAAAAAAAGAAGGAAGACAAATACAGTGGTTTAACCTGGATCAAACTTTTTAGTGAGAATCTCATTTAAGGGAAATAGATTTAAGAAGGTTACTGCTCATCGAATCCTGCAACTCTTTTCTTTCTAACTGGATTAATTTCTCTGACAAAGAAGAAGTATATCAAACTGGGCATGTTAAATTCAATGAGATTTGAAAGAGCACCAGAACTCCACCCTTTTTTCAAAGGGAATTTGATTGACAGATGGCCCAATGGAGCATGTGTTCTACTACTAGCACTTACCGCCTCGTGTGAGCCATGTGGCGGCCTTAAGAAGGGGAGGGGGGGGGGATGAAGATATCAAAAACACAAAGTACATTATGATGATGATTTTACAGTAAAGTAAGTAAATGTGAAGATATATTTATCTAAATCTTGATATCTGCTTTGCTTCAGATGCCTGAGAGCGCCGGGCATGTTATGGAGGAGGAAGTGGAGACCTTTGCCTTCCAGGCTGAGATTGCTCAGCTTATGTCTCTCATTATCAACACTTTCTACTCAAATAAAGAGATCTTCCTCAGAGAGCTCATCTCAAACTCCTCAGATGTAAGTAAAATCCCCTTTAACACTGTCTAAGCAAGAGTCGCTATATTTATAAGGCATCCTTCCTCTGACATGTTTCTCTCATCTGGGTAGGCCTTGGACAAAATCCGATATGAAAGCTTGACAGACCCCAGCAGACTGGATTCCTGCAAAGAGCTGAAGATTGAACTCATCCCAGATCTGCACGCTCGTACCCTCACCATCATTGACACCGGTATCGGCATGACCAAGGCCGACCTGATCAACAACCTGGGCACGATCGCCAAGTCCGGCACCAAGGCTTTCATGGAGGCTCTGCAGGCTGGAGCAGACATCTCCATGATTGGTCAGTTCGGCGTGGGTTTCTACTCAGCATATCTGGTTGCTGAGAAGGTGACAGTCATCACAAAGCACAACGATGACGAGCAGTATGTGTGGGAGTCTGCAGCCGGAGGTTCATTCACAGTCAAACCCGACAGTGGTACGTTTATAGCCTTCAGTGATACTTTGATGCAATGACTTGCCTGATTATCGCAGTTGGATTCATGATCTGCCTCTCATTGCTGATTTGATTGTTAATTCTAGGACAGTCCATCGGCCGGGGCACAAAAGTGATCCTTCATCTGAAAGAAGACCAGACAGAATACTGTGAGGAGAAGCGCATTAAGGAAGTTGTGAAGAAGCACTCACAGTTCATTGGCTATCCTATCACACTTTTTGTAAGTTGTGTAGTCATTGAGAAAAACACAGATTAAAACCTAAAAATTATCACGTGAACATCAGTATTGACAAAGTGAATATTCATGAACCCTTCTGTATATTTTAGGTGGAGAAGACAAGAGAGAAAGAAGTGGACCTCTATGAGGGAGAGAAGGAGGAAGAAGTAGAGAAAGACGCCGCCGAGAACAAGGACAAGCCAAAGATTGAAGACGTGGGCTCAGATGAGGATGAAGACTCAAAGGATGGCAAAAACAAGAGGAAGAAGAAGGTCAAGGAGAAGTACATTGATGCTCAGGAGCTGAACAAGACCAAACCCATCTGGACCCGTAACCCAGATGACATCACCAATGAAGAGTATGGCGAGTTCTACAAGAGTCTCACCAACGACTGGGAGGACCACCTCGCTGTCAAGGTGAACTAATGATAAAACCAAAAAAAGCTAAAGGCTCTTTATTATCACTCATCATTACTCTAACTTACTATGTAGCTCACAAAAACCTGCATATATCTTCACCCTGCAGCATTTTTCGGTGGAAGGTCAGCTGGAGTTCCGTGCCTTGCTTTTTGTACCCAGACGAGCTGCATTTGATCTCTTTGAAAACAAGAAAAAGAGAAACAACATCAAGCTTTACGTGCGCAGAGTTTTCATCATGGACAACTGTGAGGAGCTGATTCCAGAGTATCTCAGTAAGTAACGCATTATTACTCATTATTTACACATATACAACCGATTCTAAGCCTTTAAACTCTGCAGATTAGCTCTCATAGGAAGTGTCCTTTTAGAAATGAATGTGTCTTGTTTCAAGAGACTTGAACAGTGTTTATCTTCTGAATTCAGATTTCATCAAGGGCGTGGTGGACTCTGAGGATCTGCCTCTGAACATCTCCAGAGAGATGCTGCAGCAGAGCAAGATCCTGAAGGTGATCCGCAAGAACCTGGTCAAGAAGTGCCTGGAACTGTTCACAGAGCTGTCTGAAGACAAGGACAACTACAAGAAGCTGTACGAGCAGTTCTCCAAGAACATCAAGGTAAGTTCATTCACCTGGGATGATGTCCAAAATAGTCAGTTATTCAAGTCAAATTTCACTAACACCCTATTCTATGCTTTAGCTTGGAATCCATGAAGACTCCCAGAACAGAAAGAAGCTGTCCGAGCTGCTGCGCTACTACACCTCAGCCTCTGGAGATGAGATGGTTTCCCTGAAAGACTACGTCTCTCGCATGAAGGACAACCAGAAACACATCTACTATATCACAGGTAAAGTTTTCAGCTTGATTTCCATCCCTTCATTGTTCACGTGCTGCCGTCAAAAGGATTCATTCACCAAAATATTTACTGAAATCAAAATTACTTGCAGGTGAGACCAAAGATCAGGTGGCCAACTCCGCCTTCGTGGAGCGCCTTCGCAAAGCCGGCCTGGAGGTCATTTACATGATTGAGCCCATTGATGAGTACTGCGTGCAGCAGCTGAAGGAGTATGATGGCAAGAACTTGGTCTCGGTGACCAAGGAAGGTCTGGAGCTGCCTGAGGATGAGGAAGAGATGAAGAAGCAGGAGGAGCTCAAAAATAAGTTTGAGAACCTCTGCAAGATCATGAAGGACATCCTTGACAAAAAGATTGAAAAGGTAATCTCTTTCCGTCTAGAAATTATGACCACTGTCAGTTTTTACGATGCACCGAGCAGATGAGTTTGAGCAGGGTCGTAATACTGAATTTAATCATCCTCAGGTTGTGGTGTCCAACCGCTTGGTTGCTTCCCCCTGCTGCATCGTCACCAGCACCTATGGTTGGACGGCCAACATGGAGAGGATCATGAAGTCCCAGGCCTTGAGAGATAACTCCACCATGGGCTACATGACAGCCAAGAAACACCTTGAGATCAACCCCCTGCATCCTATCGTTGAGACGCTGAGGGTGAAAGCAGAAGCCGACAAGAACGACAAGGCAGTGAAAGACCTGGTCATCCTTCTGTTTGAGACCGCCCTGCTGTCCTCAGGATTTACACTGGAAGACCCACAGACACACGCCAACCGCATCTACAGGATGATCAAACTGGGTCTTGGTATGTTATATTCTTTATATCACCACAAAAATGATCAGATTTAAGCTTCACATGATTCTGTCATAACAGGAGACTTTGGTTGTTGACATATTTATACTTATACACAGGAATTGATGATGATGATTCTGCAGTGGAAGACCTCATCCAGCCAGCTGATGAGGATATGCCAGTTCTAGAAGGAGATGATGACACATCAAGAATGGAGGAAGTTGACTAAAGTTTGCTAGACTTTTCTAAGCTTTCTTAATTTCTATTTTTGTAAGTTATTTCCTTTTCAGAATGCATTTTATTTAACTTGTCCTAATCCTTTTTAATCTTTAACCCATCACTTCAAGTTAACTGATTTCTTAAAGGCCATACCTGAGATTCAGCTTTAAACTGCTATTTATATAAAATTACTGAAAACTATTAGGACTATAGAAAGTCACTGGGGGATTTGACTAAGGTTTCTTTTTGTAACAGTTTCATTTTTTTATGTAAACGATTCAAATTTTTAATAAAATATGTTGAAATATACTGCCTGTAGTCACTTCGCATGCTTCTCACAAACATACAATGATTAGTAACATTTCCCACGAACTTCCTTTTCTTCAATCTTCTGGAATCTTCACTGACTACCACATGGTTCATTCTTTTACTCATCTTCAGCAAGAAAGCCTCCACGCTTAGCTCCGCCTCCTTTCCCCAAAAAAGGATAAAGAGGCTGGTACACTCACTGTGATTGACAGCTCGCTGAACCTATCAGCGGTCTTCTCCGAGCTGTGGCGAGGAGCATTCCAGACGGTTCTGGAAGCTCCGGTTTGGACTTTCTCGAACGCTCCGGGAGAGTACAAAAGCCACATGAGCACAGTTTGTCCGTGTGATACGTTACTAAGCGAGTACGAAGAGAGGAGGGAACGACTGACATCCGTCTCATTCCTGTTCTTCAGCTACAGTGAGGACCAAGGTAAATGAATGGAGCTTGTTATTGAATAATGACAGACATGCCTTCTATTTTAGTATTAAACTAAACATTATTTGGTTAGTGGTTAATAGGGTCAATATGAGTTTAACTGTTATTAAGAAGCTGCTGCAGCTGACAACTAATTTCCAAGTTTGATTGCACATATGTTTGAACTTCGTATAAGAAAAAATGAAAATATCTTTATCTTTGTTTCATTAATTTTGAGCCGCTTAATAATAACCAGGAGCTATCTAATAATTGTTATACAGTGTCCGGGAAGCGTTTGCGCTTTCTTTTTACATAGTTTAAACCTGCAGCCACATGGCCGTTAGAGCTGTGGGGTTAACTCAACAGTAAATAACTTGCAGTCTTATGCACCTTTACTCATTAAAGGGTGTCTATCTTCTCACAGATCGATATTATACCATGGACTCTTGCATTCATGGTTAAGATTTGAGATGTTGGTGATGTGGGCACCTAATATCCACAGATGGTTGAGAAGGCGGGGCTTTCGATTTCCGTGGAAGTTGCTAGAGGCTTTTGCTTGCATCTTAGCACCTTCTAGAAACTTGCATTTGAGCCGGGGAACCGGCAGGTGGAGGCATTTCTGCTAATGCTAATTGGTAATTCAGGCCACGTGCTCGTCTCTTTGCAACCAATAAGCAAACAGGACAGAATGAGTGGATGTTACATATTAAAGTTAGGCCTGTAATATAAAAAAGTATAATTTATTTATATAATTTATATTTATAATTTATGAGTTTCATTACCAGACAAATGGAAATTTAGTTTGGACATGAAAGCAGGTGAATTAAGCCTCACTTTCAGAAGATTGCTTAGAGACATCAAGTGTATCAGTGAGGTGCTGGACAATCTGTCGCACCAGCTGTCTGTACAAGCTTTACACACTTGCATAATCTGCCAAAATAAGCACGTCTCACTATTCTATATAATGCATTTATGTTAACTGTTTGTTTCTTTGGACAACGGCTGAAATTATGATCAATAGTTTTAGATTTCCATGTGTTCAATACTTAAACGACATGAATGAAGTCTCATAATGTTATTCATTGGTTTGGCTGGATGTGCCGATCAAGACTGAACCTCGTAGTAAGCTTGTTTAATGATATTAAAGACTCAGGATAAAAGGAAACTGGAACACACTGATGCTGGGATATTGGGCTGCATCTTATGCAGACGGATTTGCAAGTAGCACAGCTCTTTAGAAATGTAAATAGTGAGCAATTGGGTTGTAACATAGCATATTTATGTTGTTTTTTTGTTGTTTTTTAATAAGAAGCTTTTTCTAAAGGTCTGTATTTGTGTCTTTACCAGATGCCTGAACTACACGACCAACCAATGGAGGAGGAGGCAGAGACCTTTGCATTCCAGGCTGAGATTGCTCAGCTTATGTCCCTTATCATCAACACTTTCTATTCCAATAAAGAGATCTTCCTTAGGGAACTTATCTCCAACTCCTCAGATGTAAGTTTGCCATAGTACGAGAAGTCTCTCTCCTTAGTTTTGTCTTATGTTAAAGATTTGTATTTTTTTAAGGTAAGCGCTGTTAGGTAAAACAAATACCTTCTTGTTATTTGTAAACATTTTGATATATTTTCTGTTCTGCAGGCCCTGGACAAAATCCGCTACGAAAGTCTCACTGACCCCTCCAAACTTGACAGTGGCAAGGAACTCAAAATCGAAATCAAGCCTAACAAAGAGGAGCGCACCCTAACTCTGACTGACACCGGTATCGGCATGACCAAAGCTGACCTAATCAACAACCTGGGCACGATCGCCAAGTCCGGCACCAAGGCTTTCATGGAGGCTCTGCAGGCTGGAGCCGACATCTCCATGATTGGTCAGTTCGGTGTGGGTTTCTACTCTGCATATCTGGTTGCTGAGAAGGTGACAGTCATCACAAAGCACAACGATGACGAGCAGTATGCCTGGGAATCCTCCGCTGGAGGCTCATTCACAGTCAAAGTTGATAACTGTAAGTAATGTTGGCATTATTATTAATTGATCTGGTAGTCTTGCATATTGATCCATATTTATTTCTCCTGTGCAGCTGAACCGCTGGGACGTGGAACAAAGGTGATCCTGCACTTGAAGGAAGATCAGACAGAATATCTTGAGGAGAGGAGGGTGAAAGAGATTGTAAAGAAGCACTCACAGTTCATCGGATACCCCATCACACTCTTTGTAAGTGACTTTTCAAAATCATTACATTTAAAGATTCTGATTTTAAAAGGTTTAAGAAGTGATTTTATTTTCTGCTGAACTAAAAAAAAAAATGCTGAAAACCTTGTGACTTAATGTTTTGCCACTCGTCAGGTGGAGAAAGAACGAGACAAGGAGGTGAGCGACGACGAGGCGGAGGAGGAGGAGAAAGAGAAGGAGAAGGATAAAGAGAAGGATGACGAGGACAAGGATGAGGACAAACCTGAGATTGAGGATGTGGGCTCGGATGAGGAGGATGACCACGACCACGAAAAATGTTCAGACAAGAAAAAGAAGAAGAAGAAGATCAAGGAAAAGTACATTGATCAGGAAGAGCTCAACAAGACCAAACCTCTGTGGACCCGCAACCCAGACGACATCACCAATGAGGAGTATGGAGAGTTCTACAAGAGTCTCACAAATGACTGGGAGGACCATCTGGCTGTCAAGGTTAGTCACAGTTTGGACCCATTATTCCAAGAAAAGTGTCTATTCGCCACTTTAGGCATTTAAAAAAATCTTTAACTTAATATTGTCTCTAAATTAATGGATTTTTTCCCTGCAGCATTTCTCAGTTGAAGGTCAGCTAGAATTCCGCGCCCTGCTCTTCGTACCCCGTCGTGCTCCATTCGACCTCTTCGAGAACAAAAAGAAAAAGAACAACATTAAGCTATATGTGCGCCGGGTCTTCATCATGGACAACTGTGACGAGCTCATCCCGGAGTATCTCAGTACGTTTTGAAGTCTGGGATTAGTCTTGTGTCCGACATGCTTGCATAAGATTGAGTCAGCCCCTCATGAACTGCTTTTTGTTTTTCCCTCTTGCAGATTTCATCAGAGGTGTGGTGGACTCTGAGGATCTGCCTCTGAACATCTCCAGAGAGATGCTGCAGCAGAGCAAGATCCTGAAGGTGATCCGCAAGAACCTGGTCAAGAAGTGCCTGGAACTGTTCACAGAGCTGTCTGAAGACAAGGACAACTACAAGAAGCTGTACGAGCAGTTCTCCAAGAACATCAAGGTAGGTGTCCATGCCTTAAATATGTCCGTGTTCCTCGTCTTGTCTCTCAATGTTTGGGTTTTTCTTATTTTATTTGAAAGCAATTGAAAGAATATTACATTTTACAAGGCTTTTAAAGCTAACTTCTGTCAACTTAAATTAGCAGTGCACACCTAATATGGTCAGTAATTGTGGTTTTAGCATATTTAAGCACGCAGGCGTAAAGGGTATATAATATATTTTTATTTAAGCTGTTAAAAGATTTAAGTGCAACCTGAAGTAATGGCTGCTTTTAGCTGCACCTCACTGACAGCTTGGTTGTCTCGTCTTTTCAGCTTGGTATTCACGAGGACTCCCAGAACAGGAAGAAGCTGTCAGAACTGCTGCGATATTACACCTCAGCCTCCGGCGATGAGATGGTTTCCCTGAAGGACTACGTTACACGTATGAAAGACAACCAGAAGCACATCTATTACATCACTGGTGAGGATGGCTTTGCAGCTTGAAACTGTCACTAGACTAGACCAGGCTAGACCAGACTAGACTAGGTGAGTCATAACTTGATGAATGATGAACTTTTTCAGGTGAAACAAAGGACCAAGTTGCAAACTCTGCGTTTGTGGAGCGCCTTCGCAAAGCCGGCCTGGAGGTCATTTACATGATTGAGCCCATTGATGAGTACTGTGTGCAGCAGCTGAAGGAGTTTGAGGGAAAGAACTTAGTCTCAGTAACCAAAGAAGGCCTGGAGCTGCCTGAGGATGAGGATGAGAAGAAGAAGCAGGAGGAGAAAAAGGCTCAGTTTGAGAACCTCTGCAAGATCATGAAGGATATCCTGGAGAAGAAGGTGGAGAAGGTAAGCAGATGGAAAAGTGAAACTGAACAGGTGGTCTTTAGCTTCATGTTCATACGATACTAATCCTCATCTGTCTGTAGGTCACTGTCTCCAACCGCCTAGTCTCTTCGCCTTGCTGCATCGTCACCAGCACGTATGGCTGGACGGCCAACATGGAGAGGATCATGAAGGCCCAGGCACTGAGGGATAACTCCACCATGGGATACATGGCGGCAAAGAAACACCTTGAAATCAATCCTGACCACCCCATCATGGAGACACTGAGGCAGAAGGCCGAGGCCGACAAGAATGACAAGTCAGTAAAGGATCTGGTCATCCTCCTGTTTGAGACCGCCCTGCTGTCCTCCGGGTTCACGCTGGAAGACCCACAGACACACGCCAACCGCATCTACAGGATGATCAAACTGGGTCTTGGTAAGTTTTTAGCATTTTTTTCAACAATATAAACTTGACTTCTCCTTCTCTTGAGCTCGATGTTTAGCTTTAATCACTCTGTGCATAAGCCAGTCGATTGGGGCAACATCTAATCAACTCTTAAATCTTCCAGGTATTGATGAAGATGACTTGACGACAGATGATAGCACCTCTGCTCCGGCCGAGGACATGCCTCCTCTTGAAGGGGATGATGACACATCCAGGATGGAAGAGGTGGATTAAGCCTCCGTTTAGTGTTCAAAAATATTGTTGTACAGTTCAAAGTTACATTAAAAAAAACTTGCAATGTTCCTCTTCAAGCAACCTTCTTGACCAAGTTGTACTTTCATTAACTACATGCAGTTCAAATGATTTCTTTTTAGTTTCCCTTTTCTTTTTTTGTATTTTGAGCTGTATCGCTGCATTTTGTTTTTTATTTATTGACATTCCAAAGTTTGTTCTTTAACTGTAAATATCAGATCTACTGTCATTTTGAATGGTTGGACACAGAAATAAAAGACTTAAAATGTAATGTTTTGTGTTTGCTGTGATCTTGACTGCTGGGTTGAAATGATTATAAGGTAATGTGCATTATGAATAAATAAGCCATAATTCAAACATTGAGGCGTTTTTTTCCAGATGTAGGAAAAAGCTTTTGGAGAAGCTGCATACAATAGTTTCTGGGGAGTTTTGACAATGCCAAACTACAAAACTCCAGCAGGTGGCAGCAATCCAACACAGTTATAGGGCTGTTCGATTTGTAAAGTTCTCCAAAGCTATAAAGCTTCACCATCAGGAGCTTCTAACTATATATGAGGGAAACTAGCACAGAGAGACATTTCTTGGGTAAGATAAACATAATTTTAATATTATAAGTCACCAATAGTGCTAAAGATTGATTACAATCATGATTACAGCAATTTACAAATTTACTAATGTATTGTTTTAGTAAACATAATACTTAAAGCCAAAACTGAACCAGTAAAGTATTTTTTATTCTCTTATTTATAAACCATATTTGTGCAGCAATATGTCCGTCATACTTTTCCAGTGCCATTCTTGGAATCTTTTTGTCTTAATCGTGATAACATATGTAATAGTCTTTGTATAAAACTGTTTTATAATATTATTTATTATTACTATGAAATATTTATTTATAAAAATGCGAAGGCGTTACCGTGTTACATGCCGGCTGTGTCGTGTGTCGCCGGTAGGGGGCTCCCACAGCCCCTAATGTGAGACACGAGAGTCAGCTGACAGACAGCAGCCAATCATGACGCGAGGACGGGCTGAACCGCCTTGCAGTGTGCTGCCCTGAGAGTTGTCAAGGTTTTTGTTGTGGAGTATCCGAGAAGGGGAGCAAGGGCGGCCACGGTTGTACAATGCCGAATAAACCGAAAAAGGATAAGGTGAGTTTAAAAACTTTCAAGAGTCTGTACTTGTGGCAAACAGACGTTTCAATAGGTGAATATCGGGGCATTTTCCATCAACCGGGTGCATAAGATATCTTACTATCTGTGCAGTGTCCCATCATGTTAATGCTAACCAAACAGCAATCATTCCAAGCTAGCCGCTTTCTTGCCAACATATTTGTACTTGGCACACCGTGTTAGCTCTTTTAGATACAGGGCCGTTGCATAAAGTGAGGTACTCAACTTTGAACATATGAGCTTTTCCAAATATGTATGCATTATTTACGTGGGAAATGCAGGAGCGTTTATAGCTCAAATTTAGGCTCGTGAGAGTAATAGTGATTGTGAAGTAACGTTGGCTAGCTAACAGCAGAATAACCACTGTGTTAATTAGTGCAAGCCTTAGTGGGAAGGCATGCTCTAAATTTATCATGGCAACATTCTCTTGTCTGCTTACTAATGTCAGCTCATTAACTTATGTAAATTAAACGGGAGTTAATCAACTTTCTTCCCTCTTTTTTCAGGAGTCTCTTAAGTCTGGTAAAGTGGGAAAGGGTGGAGGACAGGAAAATTCAGAGCATGAGGTAGGAAAATAAAAACACTTCTCACTATCTGGAAGTTTAGATGCCTCTAGAAATGATTGATCTCTGTATGAAAATGGTCTACACCGTCAAAGTCAAGGCGGAGGGAAAGGCTGAAATACCATGCAAAAGATGAAATACTGATGTTAAAACATCTTAGTTGACGTTATAGATCTATTGCACATTAAGTGGCTGTAGTATGTAATTTATTTGATTTAAAACCATACATTTATTGTAGCTTAATAAACCAGGTACTGGTGCACAACAGGAATTTGTATTTAGACTTCATGTTTAATGTTTTTTGACAGCAGCTATTGCATTATAATTTTTCTTTTGCAAAGTTTTGTAGTTTAGGATTTAGAAAAAAATACTTTGCTGACATTTTCCACTGTAATGTCAATTTTAGCTATACTTCTTGGAGTGAGCTGGGGGCTGTTGTCGCCCGGTGTTACAGATGATTTAATCTCATGTGAACTATTAAAACTACATTTAAAGCTATGGTTCTTTGGTTCGGTGGTGAGTGGAGTGTTCATTCACCCAGAACTGGTTGCAGTTGGATCACGCTGCAGTTTGTAGCATAATGCAAACTTGTAGATCAGTTTAGGCCACCTCATTGATGTTTTTCATATATTGGTCCACCTTAAAAGCCTGTCACTGCATTGCCTTCACAGCAATAATGTTAATGTATGTAGAAGCTACACAAACATTATGGTGTAAAAAATCAGTCACACTGTAATATGTTAAGACTTTCATGCAAGTGCTCACTTGATTCACATCAGGGAATGTAGACCTTGGTCCACATTTAAAATGATCTTGAATATGCTATAGCACATACATCTGGTGTGGATCACTGTGTCACACTGCTGAAACGGTCATATCACATCTGTTTTAATTCAGTGGGTCCAAGTGCTTTACAGTTTACATAGTATTCTTCCATTTATATAG
>JBBDHI010000024.1:8019059-8033702 GCA_037177115.1 Craterocephalus stercusmuscarum
CGGGGGTTCAGGTTTGTGTTTTTTCGATTTAGCCTTCTTTTTTTTTGTTTCCTCAAACCCACACCCCCCCCCCCCCCCCCCTCCAAAAAAAAAAAAATTGAAGGTATGTGGCGCTGGAAAGTGCAAGGCTGAAATAAAAAAAAGGATGTATTGTCCTTTGAACAGAATAAACAAAGACCTCAGCTGACACATACAGCCATATATTTTATGTGCCGTTTGCCAAATACATAAA
Source organism: Craterocephalus stercusmuscarum (assembly GCA_037177115.1). NCBI lineage: Eukaryota > Metazoa > Chordata > Actinopteri > Atheriniformes > Atherinidae > Craterocephalus > Craterocephalus stercusmuscarum. Next base: position 8,019,292 of record JBBDHI010000024.1, read on the forward strand.
ATCTTTATGGCAGAAGTAGCATATGACTGTATGCATGAAAGATTTCCTCATGTGGTAAGAGGCATTCAGGGTTTAGTGCAATTTCCTGAGAGTCAAATTTATGTGGCGTGAACATGAAAACATTTGGGGCCAGTAAATCTACTGTGTATGTGTTAATTACAGCAGCTATGGTATGGCAGTTGGATATTAAATAATGTTTAAATGCAGTTTGAGTAATTACTGTATAGCTACTGATGCGCATTGTAGGTTGGTGTGAGTGGGTGCTTTTGATTACAAGCCTACATTGTTTAGGTGTTTTGTCTGTTGTTATCAATTTACTTGCGCTATTAACTGTCTTACTTTAGAAATAAACTTCTCAGCTGTCGTGGCAGAGACGTTTTCCAGAAGCTTAACTCAGTTTCATGGTTTAAAACACTAGCAGAGGAAATGACAATTCCCTTTGACTCTGACATGGTTTTAGACTAAATTTAATAAAGTATCAGCCGATAAACTGAGGATTGCTGATGTACAAATCGGGGGCATTTGGTAGTTTGATGGAAGGGCTTGACAGGGTCCAACAGTAAAAGTTTGGGAGCCACTGGTCTACACAATCCTGTGGGTGATCTGGTTTCAGGTTCAAAATTCAGCAAGGTCAACTTAATCAGATTTAGTGCAAAGTCTGCACCATCCTGATGTCCCCTGATTAACATAATTGTTTTGGCTTGACTGACTGAAAAGAATGACAAAACATGTGAACCTTGACTCATGTGCAGCCCGTCCTTTTTGTTGCACAACCTTGATCACTCCAGTTTGTTATATAGTCTGCAAGCTCATCATGTTTGGAATAATCACTTGATGCCTCATTTCTGTGCTGTCCTCAGCCTGATGAATGCACTCCTTGTTTAGCCGCATTTACCCTCTAATTAATGTTAAAGTCCTCAGTGTCTAAATTGTTCCTCCTGCACGAATCCTGGATCTTCCTCCTTCCTCCGAATCAGATAACATTACTTGGCAGCATTTGTAAAAACTCAAACAGCATGGGGCTGTCAATCCAAACAATTGAGTTTGAGCGAATTCTAAATGAGCATGCATTCAAAGAATACTTGTGTGCGTGTGCAAATGTGTAAAGGCCCAAATAATTATCAAAGCAGTATCGAAGCAAAAAAAACAAATCGCAGATGAAACATGCATATCTGTCCAAACGGATTTATGACCTGCAGCCTTGTGTATCGCGAGACTTCCAAACCCAAACAAACGCGAGCGTCAATGGGCTAAACTGCAACCGCCGTTTTGAATATCGGGAGACCGGATAGAGGAGGGAATGTCGGCTTTTTCATCAGAACAGGTCAGTCAAGCAAAGTAATTACTTCCAAGCAGCCTTATGACGATGATAATGTTGCATAGAGGTGCTTTAAATGGGGCATGATGAATATGCATACTACAGATGAAGTTGATGATGATGAAACAAACCATTTAAAACCAAAGACATACACAAATCCCACTTACCATGGCAACAGTTATATGGGCCAAAAGGACTAGTAGTATATCATGGTAAAATTCATACAATAGTAAAATGTCTGTATGTATGTGTGTAAAAGGTCTGTCCATACACCCAACAACAACAACAGCTCAGGACTGTATACCCACACAGCAAAGCATACTGGCTAAATGTGGATTGTAACTGGGCCATGTGCCCAAACTGGCCTACCTTAGACCAAAATGTAACCAGATGTGTTTGCTCTCTACCTAACAAAACTAAGTAAAATAAAATTCAGATCTGTTAAAATAGAGTTCAGATCTGGATAAACCTTGGATGCTGATAGATTGGGCCATGCCCCAGTTCTGTGAAAATATGCATGAAAATCAATCTATAATCGTTTGATTAATCCCGTAAACTAGTGGACACACACATCACGCTTCTGCTGATATTCAGCAGAAAACATTTTCATCCCATTTCTTTCAACTACTTCCAAATTTTCTGGAGAAAACAACTTTATACAGAAGATTTTAAATGGTTTCTTTTTAGGAAGGGGGTACCACTCTGGAATGAATTTTTATTTGGAAACACTTTAATGAACAAATTATTGTAGTCAGGAGAGTGAGAGACGGTGGAGTTGGCAGAACCATCATGGTCCTCCGGTTATTGAGTGTTCATTAATTTTCTGTACTGCTTAATCCAATTCGGGGTCGCTGGGAAGGGCAGGGGTGGGGTAGGTCTGGAGCCTATCTCAGCAATTAGCAGGCGAGAGGCAGGGTGGACCCTGGATAGGTCGTCCATTGCAGGGGCAACACAGGGAGACAAACAACCATTCACGCACACACTCACTCCTAGGGTGAATTAATTGATCAATTAACTTTTCATGAATGTCCTTGGACTTCGAGAGGAAGCTGGAAAACCAGGAGAGGACCCACGCATATACTGGGAGAACATGCAGACTACACAGGAAGGCTACTGTTCAAACCCCTCCCCAGCCGAGACTCGAACCAGCAACCTCCATGCTGTTAGGGTAACCACCGTGTAGCCAGTCCATAAGATTGCATCTTATTGAATAGTGGTGTATCTTATGAAATATTATGAAATATAATAAAGGATACATTATACAAAATATGATATTATAAGATATGATATGATATGATATGATATGATATGATATGATATGATATGATATGATATGATATGATATGATATGATATGATTTGGCAAATCTGCCAGCTTGCTTCTGCAAAGTTTAAATAAATATTTTCTTTTTTCTTTTTCACCAACAATCAAAGCATGATGGTTTACTTTATTGACTCCGGCTGAATGTTAATTTTATTCATGTATAGGACAATTGTCTCATTTTGCAATTCGGCTATTAAGCTTAGATTCATAAACAATCTTGCAGCCGCATGAGGAAGATTTTATTCACACTGGTAAGAAATCGTCTCTCTTGTCTTCATTGGACAGAATTCTCTGTAAGAGTGTAAAAAATGAAACACGATGCCACTGATTAATGTATTATTTTAAGGCAGAATGTAAACTGAGCATCAGATGGACTTTTTCCATTTGCACTCTCTTCCCCTTGATTGTGTAGAAAGTGCAATAGCGCCCCCACTCCTTCTTCATCTCTCATCACTGCTCACTGAAAGCATCCTTTTCTCAATCCGAGCAAATAGATTTTCCTTTTCCAAAAAAACTCTGTGTACAAGGACACAGCTGTTTTAGTTGGAGCATTTCGTAATTTTGGATCGTCTCTATCATTTGTCATGTTAAACAGCATCTCTTCCTTCTCAATCCCCTCTGTCAGCCCGGTTTCACCTTGTAATAGTTGTATTTTTATGCTTTTCTGTTCAAATCCCCCTCCTGCTTTCCTCTGCACTCAGTATGCGCTTGCCCTCCCTTCTCACCCCCCCACCTCGATACTCACCCACCTTTTTCTTTCACAGATTGATGCCATCTGAGGTTGCAAGCCCAGGCCACCGGAGCTGCAATTTTACCCAGCAGCACACGTCACTAGCAGGGGAGCGCAGAGCTCCTAAAATAGCCCAAATGACAACTGGTGAATGGGGGTCCAAGTGGTAGTTACCGTAGACCGACTTCGACGGGAAAATGCTGTTTCCCAGATATTTTTTAGAGGATCCATCTTTTAATGAGTCACAAACAAACGGCGCTGGTAGATTTATTATGTGCATCAGTATAACTTTTAATAACCACCGAAAGTTCCTAAAATTATGTTTTGAAACAATAATTCAGAGTTAATTTTACTATTTTACACAATGTTCCACTGCATGAGCCTCCTAATAAATTTGATGAAGGCAACTCAGGGCAGCAGGAAGACATAAAAGCCTGTTCTTGCATGAGTCATGTGGTATATCTGATCCCACCAATTAGCTTATTGAAAATGTTGCCAAGACGGTATTCAAAACTCAGATAATAATCTGTTGATGCATGATTTAATTTGTGCATCAAAAGTGATACTATCTGGTTGTCAAACGTTTGCCATGCCTGAAAGGCCAAAGCAGTAATAATTCTGGAAGGAAAAAATCTTCTTTTGGACATTGACAAATGAAATAAAAAGGTTATGTGTCGAGCATTATGTGAGCGAGGACGGCAACACATTCATTGGAAATAACTCCGAGAAGGTGTCACTCAGTTCTAATAATTTCATGACCAATCAGCCCTCCGAGTTTTTGAATGAGATTTTGGATGCTTGCACAATTATGGCTTTTTGATGCGTAAAGAGCAAAAACATTGGGGGGGTTTAATTAAAAGCAGCTAACAAAGACCACATTCAATGGTTTTTTTGTTTCACAGTGTAGAGCACAATTCCTAGAATTTCAGCAAGTATCCCATTGTGGAAGAGCCTGGTTTATGGATTCCGGCGCTGGCATGGAACTGCAATAAACAACTCAGCTAACCCTGCTCTTTTTAATGTATGACCAAACTTTTAACCCTTGCTATTCAAAGGCTGTGAACTATACACTTAACTTCTTGTAATCGCTTTGTTAGGTCACATTTAATTAACTGAAAGCAACTGTAATCTTTCTTGAGTTATGGACGGTGTTTTAAGCTTCGCATTGCAGGCTTTCTAATGATTTGTGCTCGTGTGAAAGCGGATTTGCACAATAGCAAACCAGAAAAATGTGAAAAGACCCTGTCTTGTTTTTCTGTTCTTGTTTACAACATTTAATCCAAGAGCTTCCCAATGACCTTACACCCATGGGGTCTCACCTAACATGACCTCCCTTCATTCCCCTAGTAAATCTGTCATTCACTTACTGTAAATAATTAAAATTGAGCTCTTTATATTTATTGCTCCCATGCTGAAATAATCTTGAGCCAATTACACATGCAAAACAGATGGAATCGTTACTTTAACACATATTTAATGTGCCGTTAGTTCAAACATGTCCTGAGAGACACAGTGAGACGAAGATAGATGGAGTTTTTGTGCCTGTGTGAAGGGGTGGTCATTCATTAAATCAGCTTTTTAAAATGTTTCCAGGACTCCAGTTGATTTTGGTGTGTGCGACAATGATTGAGCTTTTTATTTTATATAACAATGGTGTTGTGTGTCCATCTAACTCAGTTTAGGGGCTAATGGAAAAGGGTGGCTGCTGCATTCAAGAAGCTTTTTTAAACCGATTTAATTTGTGATATTTTTGAAGAAATAGGGGAGGATGTAACTCTTGCCTACCTTTTTTACTTGCCTTTCTCTACATCTCATCTTGTTTTATTTGTTTGCTGCAGGGGGAGTTGCTGTCTTTAATTTGCACATTTACATCACATGCCAAAGTTTCTCCATAGGTTCTTGGAAATCTTTCTACAGAAGAGGGGTTGGGGGGGGGGTTGAGGCCGCATTTTTTCTGTTGTACAAAGTTCAAGTCTTCAAATCCAAAGAACATTCTGGCACACTGGAAATATGAGTGTACATATATCTATATTCTACATAACTGCCATATAATTATCTAAAACAATTTTGGTTTAAACTACAGGCACTGATCTGGAGGATGGTGTGAAGCTGCCAACACTATGTTGCATTTCAACTCCACAGAAAACATAAAAATGCAGAAATGTTTTTCAGTAAGGGTGTTTTGCATTTACCAATTCATGTTTTTATATTTTTTTTATATCATTACACGTGCAAATTTGTCTGTATTATCATAAATTAGCCGTTGAAACAGGCTGTGACTGGTTTCTAAACTGAGATAAATTTTGGAACAGCATAAATCGTCTAAAACACATTCATTCAAACTCTAATGTTGAGGAAGAATAGCCTCAGTGTTAACATAAAACACCAGTCACGAAATTAGGATTTAGACCCTTTAACAAGGTAATAGTACAAAAACAAAAATGTAAAAATACTCCAAGGCAAAATATAAGTCCCACATGACTGTTCCTATTTTTGGACTCACTTAAAATGCCACTGATGTATTGACATAAAAAAAAAATCAAAAACCTCTCTCTAAGGTCGCAATTATGATCATATAGATAATAAATTATATATTTCATAATAATATAAATCACATTGTTAGAGTATAAGGAATATGTATAAGTTTTATTGCAGGGTCCCAGATAGAATTTTGAAGTTTAAAGTGATTAAAGAGGAAATGGTGCTGGCGGGTTAGGGTTACCGGGGTCTCTTTTTTGGAAATTTTATACATTACATGAATTTTCTATTCATTTGAAAGTTAACTCAAACTGAACAAGCGCTCCATTTACAATGCATGTTTTTTTGGAGCCTGGAGCCTATCGCAGCTGGAAGAAGCAGGGTTCATCCTAAAAGACCACCGGCTCATTGCAGAGACATGTACGCTTATATTCGCTCCTATAGGGCCAGTTTAACAGTGGTGGACTGGCGACTTGTCCACAGTGTACCTTCCTTCTTACCTCAATCCCTCAAATGGATGAGAAATGCTTCAGAATCTGCCTATTTTATTAACAAAGCTGTAAGCATGTAGCCAATGATCATGTATGAGTGAAAAGATCAATACATTTTCAACCCTTATTACAGAAGGCACAATAAGCACTTTCATCATAATTCTAAAAATAAATTACAATTAATTGCTTTAATTTAAATTTCCTTGTTTGAACCTGACTTTTCACAGTTTCCCAGACCTGTAAAACAGCCCATAGCCTACAGCAGTTAATATGTCTTGTACATAATGAGCAAAGAAACACTTTAAAACAGTCAAATCAGTTCATAAATAAGCTCCACCATAGTTACACAGCAAGTGCTTCAAAGATTCAATCTCAAACATAACAGCCACTTTTATAGTCCTATGCACCAACATAGAAGACATTTTAATACAATCCTGATAATAAATAATCTAATCAAACCACAATTTAAATATCAGCATATGTTTGAGTCCATGTCTTCCATCTGCAAAACGTAATAACTGAATTACAAATGAGCATAGGGAGTAACAATGTATAAATGTGTGGGCTGGGACGGTAACATGCTTAATAAACTGTGCGTACTGCAGCTCATTCTCAGCTTGAGACCTTAAAATGGTCTCATATTAAGTCAAACATGGCTTAAGTTCAAGTAGCCTCAAAAAACTGAGGTTTTCTTTTGCAATACTCTTCTGCAGAGCAAGAAAAAAAATGTAACAAGCTGGTTATGGGTGCCATCTAGTGGTTAAATAGACTCCAGTACAATGTACCAGCACAGATTATTCTTCTGCACAGACTAGGTGATATTATCAGATTTTCCTGTAAATGCATGGTGTAACAGCTATAATGATAACAGCAGAAACAATCGCTCTTTAAGAGCTGAATATGAGACTGCAACCAAAAGCGCTGATGCTACTCAAACCCCAAACGAGGAGGCTCCGCATTTTCAGGTGTGGCCTGGAGAAAGCCGGTGAGAAGTTCATATGTGAAAAACACCACCATGTTTACCGGGAATGCACGTAAACAGTTAATGCCTAAACTCCTGAAGAAAACCCCGGCGCCCTCCACTCTCACAGTCTCAGCAAAGCAGTGGAAAAAGCCCCTGTATTGCTTCGTCTCCCGCGCGCCGTCCATCTGCAGGCGGGCTTTTATCACGTCCATCGGCGTTCCGACAGTCCAGCCTGCCATTCCTGCTATTCCCCCGGCCAGCATCACTCCGCTCCAATCTGACGGACATGAGAGGGAGTAGGCCATGAGTTGCTTTACTTTTTTATGAAGAGTTTTAAAAGATTCTCTGTGAAATGTGAGAGACGCTCCCCCTTTAAAGCAAAAGTAAGAATAGGAAACTCTGTAATTTCTCTGATATTTTACAAAAATAAATGAAGCGCCCATAAAAATATTCCTATTAGATTCATCACATGACTGTGGCTGAAGATTAGACAGAAACGTATGTGTGATTAGGAGTGGAAAAAGTGCAGCATCTCCCTCTCCTGCACCCACCTGCTTTTTTCTTGTTGCCGTCTGACAGCCATTCACAGATGGACGTGTAGGTCAGAAAATACGTGGCATACGATGGCCCGTCCCTCAGCATGAGGGGCAGAGCTCCTCTGTAGAGCCCCATGAACCCTTCCTGTTTGACAATGCTCAGCAGACAGTGGACTGGACCGTGGTACTTTGGTTTAGGCACCCTGGCTCCTCCTCGCTTGGACTCTGTCTGACACTGCAAACGGACTTTCACGATGTCACCAGGCGACATCACGGATATCTGTCAGAGGCAGACATGTAGCCATGGATGTAAACATTATAAGGGCTGTCACAATTAGGAATTTCTGGAGATGATTAATTGTCAGACAAATAATTGCAATTGACGAATATATATTGTTGATTCTTTTTTCTTTAGTCTACGACTGTAGTATATTAAGCGTTAATACGCATTCTGCACTGTACTCCTTAATGAATGAGAGCAATATAATGAATACCTGAACATCACAAAATTGACAAAGACATAACATAACTTATCCATTTCTGAAGTGGGTTTATTGTTAAATATTTGCGGCAGCAGTGCTGCCTGCAACCCCATATCATTGCTGCCTGTAAGCAAAAACTGTAGCACAGGTCAGACAAAAAGTTTTGCCTCTAATTCAATAAAGAAAGTTCAGAGGTAAGATAAAAAAAACGCTCTTTAACTTTCAAAAACATCCTAAAAACATCCTAATATAGAAAACATTAACAGTGCAGAGATCTCCCAAACAAGCTTCTCATTGGCTGTTATAGTGGATAAGTGGTAGTCACGAATAAGAAAAAGTATTTGCGATCATGAAAAATATTCGCGATTAATAAATATTAATAATTGTGACAGCACTAAACATCCTACACAACTAACTAGTGAAATGAAATGTAAAATATGACTCTGCTACCTGAGCAACACCACCAGCCATTCCAGACAGGAAGACTTCCAGTTTGGTGTTTGGACCCCGATCAGCTCCTCGCGCCTGCTTCAGGCACTGCAGGCAGTTCCTGTATGTGCCGAAGACCACCGAGGAAGTCATGGAGACGGTGGCCATGGGTAAGGACATACCTTTGAAGAATCCATGCATCTGATGGAACAAATGGCAACGACTTTGTGTAGTAGTTCACAAATAAATCATGTTTAGGTTAAATCAAAGACAAACTGGGATTAAAGTCTAAATGCAAAGTGAGGAAGAAAAAAAGGAAGACATTTTGTGTCCACCCTTCTTTACAATGTTGCTTTGGTTCATTGTTGTTTGGATCTTTTCAACGATGATTCCCTTATTTTGCAGACATGGTGATGTAGACTCGCTGCTGTTTCTGATCAGTTTTCTGTTCAATGGCCCAGTATAAATAAAGCTTCAGTCAGGCGGTGTGCAGAAGACGTCATGGTTGATTTTGTGAATGCAAGGTGTCTGACTTCCACGGATGCAAAACAAATCCAAACCTTTGCCCCCTCCACCACCGAGATTCCCAGATGATATGGGGAGTTGGTGCTGATATGATCACGGCTTCTTTTTGTAATTATTCTGTAATTCTTGTTTGTTCAGATGCTGCTTAGCAAACCTAGCCTCTGGTGCCATGATCATTTATAAAAAGCTTTCCATAACTGTTTATGACCTAAGGATTGCATTTTTCTCTCTTGATATATTTATATTCATCCCACAACCTTTCTGCTTAGGAGTTGCTGCAGGACAACAATCCAGGTAAGGTGAAGAAGGGTGAACTGTTAGGAAACAGAGTGTGCCTGTTTTCTGCATTTTTACTTGACAGGATTGACAAATATAACAGTGTGATATCATGTTTTGTTGTTTATCTGAGGTTCTATGAAACTACCTGGCAAGAATACAATTTTTTCTATATTTTGCGCAAAGCTACACTTTTTTCCCAGGAAATCATATGTAGTCCCTAAGTTGTTAAAAAAGGTTCCCTGTATGTTAAGGAGGGGATATTCTACAATAGGGATCCAATTACAGTTTCTCTCCATAGGTTTGGCTCATTTCTTGAAACCAAGATTACATTCTCAAAACTCTAAACTCATTTGGCAAAACAGTCTTTCAGTTTAGCACAACATCGTGGCTGACCTGCAAAAGCTCATCTCTCTCCCAAAACTGTTCTGTACTGACTATTTCAATAAACTGTTTTCAAGGATAGGAATGACCGCAGCACAAATGGATTTCTGCTGTTGGGCGCAAAAATGAAATTTCAATTTCAGGCCGATGCTAAATAAGACACCAGATGCCAATATTGGCCCGGCCGATATATTGGTCGGGCTCGAGTCAATACAAGCTGGTTAGGAAGACCAAAGGTCTCTCCTACGAAGCATGATTAACATACCCCGGATTTTTTGCCATTATCTATGTTGACTTACCCAGAACTTCAGGATCTGGATAAACTGTCCTAAAAGCTGGTTATGAACTTGGTTACTCAACCCCGGGTTTTCCCATCTTGATCAATGGTGTTCACATAAAAGGGGTGGAGTCTGCAGCATCTGACCAATCAACAGGGGGATTTCCTGCAGGCTGCAAGTGCGGCCAGTTATTGTTCAGAAATATTAAGAATTTAAACATATTATGAAGCCAAAAACAACACTGTTGTTACTCCTTGCAGCTTCAGCCAGCAGGGAATTTCGGACATTATATAATGTACAAATTTATCAGATTAAGCTTCATTATTAATTCATCAGACAATATAAACGTGCAGCACCCTGATCACTTTATTACAGCCAAAACATTTCGGACAGCTTCCTCCCTTTCCCTTATATTTTGTTTGTCTGACTGTAGCAACATAAAAAAGTTATGGGTGGGTTATAATTAAATCTTAAGGAAGTTATAGAAATTTATAAGAAAAAAAATTCTTATAGTCTTAAATTTTTGGAGTGATTCGGATAATCATCTGCATCCAAGGATTTAAAAAAACTTTCTGGGGAGATCAGGATAATTTCATCTTTAATGCAGTTAAATTAAAAGTAATGTCCACAGTCATTGGCAATAAATAAATATATAGCAGCTTCTAGCTTCATATGACTTCTCTGCAGCTCAGCGCACCCTGTGAGCGTGTTTGTGTTGGAATATCAATTCTGTGACAGCGAGATTAGTGGTGGTTCCATAAAATCCTGCTTTTGTGGTTCTATGTGAGAATTATTATTAACCTTGTTATTCGAGATGCAACCCTGGTGGCGTTGGGAACAAGTCAAGAACAAAAACAAAAACTTAACTCCAAAGGGGTCAGTCAAGTTTTATTTCCTCATTAAAATGTTGCATCTATTTCTGAAACAGTTTTCTCCCCAAAGCTCCTCCTGTGATCTGTTCAGCATCAGTTACTGGGGTGACATGTCTCGATTAGAAGTGAACTAGCTCTGTGGGACAGAAAACTCCGGGTTAACCCCGAAGTTACCCAGATTAGAGAATATCCGGCTTCGTAGAACAGGTCTTGGCTCTGTTCTGGTGTGTACCACCAACTAATACAGCACTTTTCCATCATTATGTTTACTCTAGCTGGACCTGATTGATCTTTGGACTTTTGTACCTACTCGTGCATCTTGTCCAAGTCTTAAGGATTATTTCTGGCAGCTTCTTAAAAAAACCTTAACTCAAGATAAACATTTACAAACATTCAAGCTGTCATAACAAAACAAACAAACAAAACAAAAAGATATGACAGATTCCATCAGTTACACTTACCCCCTCTTTTGAAAATGTCTCCACTGCACACTGATATATCCCAGTGAACTGTTTCTGAGTTTGAATCCGGACCTGAAAAAATTAAAATCATCATAAAAAAATGATGTCTAAATCAATGCAATCATTGACTTAGGTTACTACCCTACCTTCACAGTGTCCAGAGGATAGCCCACTGCTACTCCACATGCCCCTGTTTGTTTTCAAAGAAAAAAAACGAACGTCAAGGACAACACAGAGATAGTGATACTCAATGCTAAAGGGTACCTGCAATACTTTTGGATACAAAGTTATTATGGGACCGTGTTGCTTTTAAAAACAGAATCCTTAAAGAATTTATTTTAGATGATGAATATGCACTTTAAAGACGCATCATTGGGCTTTTGGCTTGAAATGAACATCTGAAATAGCTTTGGGTGAAAACAACCAAATTTTCAGGGATAATGAGAAATTAAAATGTTTCACCAATTCAGTCTGAACACGTGCAGAATGAGAAACTGACGTTGGCAGATGTTACTAGTTTAGTCTATTGTTCCTACACGTTAATATGTAATCTAACAGATACAGAAAACCAAAACAAAAACCTGATAGCATGGCATTTAGCTTATTGAACTGACGGGTTTGCTCTTTTATGACTGGATTTATTTATTTATCTTTGTGTCAGAAACATTTTGTATTTAGAAACAGGTCAAGTTATATTATTAGCAATTAAACGCGCGTTAAGTCTAGTCTAATTATCTCAGCGGTTACACCATACACTTGAAGCAGCAAGCTGTTTAGCAACTACCAGACAACTGCTAAAGTTAAAAGATCGAATGTTTCGATTACCTCCAATTGATCCAGACACGAAATCAGCAATATGCATCCTGTCATATGGTGACTGGCCAGTGGATGCTTGTCAGATATGGACCCATTCTTTCCCGTGCTCAGTAACCTTGAGTGTGATGTTACATGACGTGCAGCAGCAGTGTTATAGAATTAGCCGAACGGCTTAGACTAGGGCTACGACTTTACCCGAACATTGACGAAAGGTGTACGGTGTTTACAGAACTTAAAATAAAAGGAGTGGAAAACACAAAAATTGATTTATTTATAGCAGTAATGATGTAGATTCTGAATAATTGTGGTTATTTTAACAATTGCAGCCTATTACTTTAATAAATACAATCAGTTGTAAATACATATATGCACGAGTATGACTTTGTAGACACTCCCTTGTAACCGAATTCAAAACATCACGTGGCCCGTTTCAAGCATTTCGACACTCTGGGGCCAATAAATGATAACTATTGCGCCACGTGCGGGGTGTCGGCGTTTTCCCTTCACTCTGATTGGATAGGAACTCCATATTCGATGCCGGTGTAATCAGAGCCGCCTCCTTGTAGACACTTCCTGTGACGCACGCTCCAGTTCGCTATCCCGACAAGGATGTACATATTGACTGTAAGCGCTGCCGCGGTTCATACGAAGAGAGTGTAGGTCAACTGGAGCTTTCTATCAAAATTAACAGAGAACAAACCGAATAACCCGGCCTGAGAAAATACATTTGTCAGCATTTGTTCATTTAGCATTCTTAACTGGTTAGCCAGTGCTGCTAGCGCATATAAACGCTAACTACTGCTAGCATAGAGCCATTAGCTAGATTAAATAGCCTAGGCAGTTACTGTCAGGTTACCGACGCAATTGCCGCGGTTTGATAAAGAGCTGTGTTTCATAAAGTCGTCGTGAGTCTATTCGCTTAGCTTTAGGTAATAACAGCTCCTTTATCACATTCAAGAGCGGTAATGGACTTCATTGCTGGATGCATCGGAGGTAAGTCCGTGGCAGCTGCGTTGTTGTCAGCTGTTATCAGATGTTATTGACACCAGATAATTACACCTGTCAGTTTCAATGATTTGAGAATACAGTTGTTTAACAACATTTCCATGACAACAATGAGTACAGTGTTTAAATCTTTCAAAATAGTGAGGGTTTATAAATGGTCATTACCTTGTATCTGTCCAGAGTAAATGTCATTCTTTGAAAATTTTCTCTTTGCCAAACAACGTGACAGTTTAGTTTTCGTGGCTACCGATACAATTGATTTAATTAAATTGGCTCACAGTCTGTCACAACATAACAAAGTAGGGAAGAATATCTGTTCTGCTAAGGAATGCTAACTTTTAGTAAATCCACCCCTTTGCCACTAGTGCCACGTGTTTTCCCTGTTGAGAACCGAAAACATGACCGAAGTTAGTACAATATTTCACACTGGGATTGTTTGGAAAGTTTCCACACACATGGACCAGGTGGGTTGTCTGAACTCAGGGAGACACACTGTCAGATTTTAAGATCATTATAGTGCTCATCTCAGAGCACAAGTTTATTGTTTTTTTTGTAGTGACTGTGAGTCTATATCCATAGAAATAAAACAGTAGTGAGAACACACTTAAAAGTATCTTTCTCACACTGATACTATGATGCAATAACCTCCTCTGCTTGCCTTTGGTTCTCAGATCACAAGCGAATTGAGGTCAATGACCGCTTGTCACTGAGTCAAACACACCGCGTGCGTTCTTTTCCCAGATTATAGTGGGGGCTGCTCAGCTCTGATTGGTTCTTTTTTATTTACAAATGAGTCATGTGATAGAGCAAGTGCTTATGTGGGATTAGTGTGCCATGTTTGTTTACTATGTGAGATGCAAGTGAACCAGGAACTTACACATCTAATTTATCCTACAGTAATAATAATGGTAATAATAATGATAGTAACAGTATTAATAATAATAATAATAATAATAATAATAATAATAATAATAATAATGATAATAATAATCATATGTTTTTATACGTTCCCTGATTTATTTGGTTATGTCAGGTTTGGCCTG
>JBBDHI010000024.1:8046262-8059706 GCA_037177115.1 Craterocephalus stercusmuscarum
CATACAAATTCCTAATAGAAGCTCTCGTTTATATTTTTCCTGAAACGGTGACAGAAAAACAGTCTATTAAAAATTCCGATGCTCTCACTTTTTTTTTACTAAACTCCAGTTTATACAACAGCAGCATCATAAGAGAAGAATCTCAATTCAGGTCTGTTATGGAATTGAAATGACATGAAACTAAAGTTAAGACAACAACAAACCAACATTTTGCTCTCCATGTTCTTTGGGTATATTTGGTTTTACACCCATATCTATGCATCCACATATGCTAATGAGGCCATTTTCCAGCACATACCTTTTCACATAGACACAGTAATCTGTGTTGTATCTGAAACTATGCTGGACTAAAAGAGGATGGAGCTGAAAACCAGTCAAGAATTTCCATGGCAGCTGTTAGAGGATGTTGGCAAATGCAGGAAGTGACGCTTCCACTGAGCACTAAGCTAAACAGCGGTGAACCTCAGTCTATGCACAGAGGAGAACTGCACACAGGATGGCCAGATGTTTGCACTCTGTGATGGGGCTGCTGCTGTTTCCTTTTATCAGAGCGGGTACCGTGAAAAACAAATTAACCGTCTTTTCACTGTAATGTGATCATTTTTGACATTCTGTTGGAAACATTTTCTTTCTTTTGTCTGCAGGTATAAATGGAGAAGATACTCTGATACCTACGGGAAGAAGCTATGACATTAGAGTTCGGCATGATAATGGTGCCTGCTATTATCTGTGGCATTTCGGCACACCTGAGAAGAGAGATTTTATTGCTATAGTTACCAACGGGGAGATCCAGTCTTCTACAGCGAACCACAGCGACTCAAGCTGGGCTTTGCAAATGAAAACCCTCCAAGACGATGACGCTGGAAACCAACGCTGCCATCAGAGTCCAGGTGTGTTCTCTTCTTACGCTGAACGATGACCGTGTGGTGCGGATGATAAGAAGCTCTCTTTTTTTTCTCCCTTCCAGAATCCACAGGTGATAGCAAAGTAATCCTTGTGCCAGGTAATATGTCATCTCTGCAGTGTGTTCACCTCACAAACATCAAGCAGGAACATTGTCGCGCACAGCTACAACAAAAGATCAGTGTGATGTGGGTGGATGAAGCTGGTGCTCGGATACTTGAAGACTCCCAGCATCAGATACAGCAGCGGTCTTTGTGCGACGTCACCCTGGTCCTTCAAAGTCCAGTTAATAAGAGGCTCAGGTGCCAGGTGACTGTGGATGGCCAAGCCCAGACTTCAGCGGACGTGTGGGTCAGAGTTGCAGGTGGTTGATGTCAACAACTAGTCTGCTATCTGGAAAATAAAACTGAAAAAAAGTTCAATCATAACAACATCTTTTTTTTTTGTTGTAACGCTCGAAGGAAGAGGACGAGGTATACTAGTGAAGCCAGAACCTGGACATCAAGGTACAGCGGGATTCCTTTTAACCAGTAAAAAGTAGCTGCACTCCGCTGATAATATTTAACCTTCTGTTTTATTAAAAGAACACATTTATATTTAGAGAACAGGTATAACTTCCTCGTACTTATTGACCAGATTTCCTGTTTTCAGGTCATGTCGGAGATGCGCTCGGGGCTGTTGCGGGTGTTGTGGGATGCATGGTGTTGACAGCTCTGATTGCAGCATTTGCTGTAAACAGAAAGAGAGCCAGTAAGTTCTCCTAAACTTCCCTTATGTCACATACAGGCTCTTTTGAAATGACCCGTATATGGAGACATGGTATGTACCTCATGTGTGCAGCCTGTACACATGCACATGTCATCTTGCACAACTGTAGTTTGTGGCGTGTAAGGGGTGGAAATTATTTTGCAATAATTGTATAGTGTTGTGAGATCCTTATGAAACCTAGCTCACCTTTAAAATTACATTTAGAGATTTGAATTTGTGTTTCAGACCGCCAGCTGCCAGATGAGCCATGTAACCCAGTCAGTTCCTATCATGTAAGTCTTAGAAGAACAAGTAAAGCAGGAAACTCTTATCTGAGAGCCTTTTGATCAAATTCATAACTAATGTGAGTGTGTATCTGTTCAGGCTACGAATACGGACGACGTGGTCTACGCTGACATCGTCCTCCCTGATGGCTCTGACACGGTTTGGGTCCAGGAGTGTGAGGCCACAGAATATGCCTGTATCAGATATGAATAATGTGAATTTCCTCTTTTCCATATGCAACTGGCAACTGTTCTACCTCAATGTGAACAATGTAGTTAGTTGGCGGATAAAGTCCTGAATGTGTTTGAAAGATGTTTTGCTCTTGGCATTTTGTCTTAAAGGCGATAGCAGCTGCAGGAATGAACTGTATGATGAGATAAGGGGTTGTATTTTACACTACAGCTTATCAACCTGTTTGCTTTTATGTCTCTTGAATCATCTAATGACTGCGCTCATCCTGTCTTCGTTTCAAAATGAAAGGTGCATTAAAAAAGAAATTTTTCCCCACATATGACCTTGTGCCTC
This sequence comes from Craterocephalus stercusmuscarum, assembly GCA_037177115.1. Classification (NCBI taxonomy): domain Eukaryota; kingdom Metazoa; phylum Chordata; class Actinopteri; order Atheriniformes; family Atherinidae; genus Craterocephalus; species Craterocephalus stercusmuscarum. The sequence goes on from JBBDHI010000024.1 coordinate 8,048,723, forward strand.
CTAATATTCTTTCTGACGCTAATAATGACGGAAACATTATAAACTAAAAAACCTGAGTATGGATATTTTACAAGATTATTCGTAGCACTTCTATGTAAAAAAACAAAGCGGAAGCTTCTGTTTGTTATTTTTCCTGCATCATCTGGCAGCACGACATCAGGGCCAACAATACAGTGATACTTCCCTTGTCATAAATTATCAACCAGTCACTATCCAAATATGGAAAGATAAATACATGTGCTCTGAATGTGTTAGTAAATCATGCTGCCACCTACTGAGGTGAGTTGGCCACCGGGTGGAGGGACTTAACGACAGTCAACAAAAGCAGCAAACAAAAGAAAACTGGATACAAAAACTCAGTAGTCAGTCTAGTGGTGCATTTTAATGCTATTTATTTTCTGCAGGTGATAGAGAGCAAAAATGTAATTTGGCCAAAATGTGCAGCTAAATGAAGCATTTGTGTCATGCATTAAAAAAATCTATTTGTGCAAACATGCTTAGTCAAATTGTATGTGAGAAGTGGCCTCCAAACTTCCATTTTCATCTCTTTCTTTTCTTTTCATTTTCCTAATCTTGCTTACACACCTACATACACACACACAGACACACACACACACACGCATGCACGCACAGACAGACACAGCAGGTAAGAGACTGCCGGAGCCGGTCCCGGTGTTGCCCTATTTGCATTTTAAATGCTTACAACAAGCCCACTACTGTGTTCACAGTGCAGTGCAGCACAGCTAATCTACACACCTAAGATGTGTGATTGGGTATAGACAAGAGTCTGCGGGGGTTGAGGAGATGGTGAAGACACAAACATTTGACAAGAAAGGGTGAGGGGAATACAGTCGAGTGACTCTGAGAAGCTAAGAAACTGAATACATTCAGCTGCTTGACTTTATTCAGTACATGTGAGCATAAAGTTAAACGGAATCCAACAGAAAATGAAGGTGAGCTGACATGAGAGACAGAAGCCGTCAAGCTTAGCAGAATGCACGAACCCTTCACAGATGCAAGTTTCAGGAAATCCTTTGCAAGTTGCATGGTAAAGTTTGAGATTCTGCATTTTGCATGAGTCATGAGAAACCCATCATTTCTCTGTATTTTGCCTGAAAACAGGAAAAACGTTGCAGCAGTTTATTAAAATAAATGCAAACCCAACGGATATTCAGAATTAGTCTTCCTTCAAATATTTTTAAAGCTCTTCTTTGGAGGAGGTCGCCTTTTGTTCGTTTCTTTCAAAATGATCCCACATGTCTGAGCTATGGGGAGGATCCTCTCTTCTTCAGACCTGCTGACTGATTTTAAGTCTAATTTTTCTGTTATTTGGCATTCTTCCATCAATTCTTTCGTAAAAAAATAACTTCTTAACAGCCACCCTTTCAACAGAGCCCATTTCTGATGAAGCTTCAGCTAACATTAGATGAAGCATCTCTCAAGTCGAGACACAAGGACCAGACTGAACAGAAAAAGAAAATCCTAATGTCGAATGAAAAACTTTGGAGAAATTCTGCTCAAGACCACTTTAAAATATAACAACATCTGGGTCCTTAGCAGCAGAATATAAAGGAATCGGTGGTTCAAGACTTTTATACAATTTGAGATATCTAAAAAAGTAAATAAAAGAAGTAAATCTGATCACATCCTGTTCTATCATATTGTGTCTCTAGTGGCATGTTCTTCATTTGTCTTTTTTAAACATCTCACCTCCCATGTTATCCAAATAGCTGATAAAAGCCTTGAACCCCAGTGAACTCAGGCACCAGCTTGTCTGCCGAAGACCTGAGGAGGACCAATCAGTGGGGGCCAAATGCTCCTGTTCCTAAGTGTGTAAATGTGTGTGTCAGAAGTGTAGAGATGGGGTCTACAGTAGGGCTTTGTTGGGGGTTGGGGGTCAGTCACTGGGATTGTTGTGCGTGTGTGGAACAAAAGGCCTTGATGACTGAAATCCTGCAAAAGGCAGGAGAGTAGGTGTTAAAAGTGGAGAAACAATCTGAGCTGGAGCTCAGGGGCCTTCCTCTGGTCTCATAAAACTCATGTCCACACCCTGTCTACACATTTACTCTAATCAACAAACTGCTTTTTCTACCAGGCATGTAAACTGAGGACTGAATTAAGACAGAGTTTTTCAAAGAGCATATATTCCTTTTTCACTTTCTTTTTAATAGAAATACAGTTTGCACTGAGAAACACTTGATTAAGTACAAGAAATGAATAGTACGCATGTGAAGGACGACTTGCAGATTTTACTGCACGTGAAAAAGGTTCATGCCGAGCAGCACTGCGTCCCTGACACATAACCTTGGAAATGAACGGCTGACATCTGGATTTGGCTTTGACAAAGAGCAAAAAAAAAAGGTGTTGATAAAACCTAAAAAGCACCGATACCTGTGTCTAAACCCTCCTCCTGCTGCTGCCTCTGTGGCCCCTGACACTTTGGCTTTTGTTAACACTTCACATTGAAATTGACCCTGGCTCGACGTGAAGAGGATGATGATGGTGAGGAGGAGGAGGAGGGCAGAGGGAGGTGTTTCACTGCGGAGGAAGAAAAAAAAAAAGAAGAAGAAGAAGAGAGCGGATCGGCGATTGTCAATTTCCTGATGGGAGGTGCCGCTTATCATTCCACCAAATCTCCTCGGCTCACCGCGGCAGGACACTCCGGAGCTGCACGCGCGCAATGGACTGAAACTCCCCGTGTGAAGTCATTCCTTGAACTGCGAAACCTTCCGCTGCGACTGCGGGACTTTCTTTGAGACTCATGTTGGTCTCTGGACGCCCGGGTATGTAATTAACTGCTCCAATTGATTGTTTTTGCGTCGTGAGGGACGCGGAGTTCATTTTATCTCCATTAGCGTTGTTTATTCTTTAGAATAGGGCCTTAATATTCCAGACATGACCATGCATGTGACATAAATTATTAAACTGTACTTAAATCTCTAAGTTGCCTTGTCCTGCTCTAAAACAATATGACTGCAAGAGTTCATTTAGTGGTGTGGCATGAAACATTAAATATGCTTTCTCTTGTCTACCTCCCCCTCTGTCAGCTTTTATGAGGCCTGCAGGGATGATCACAAGGACTGAAACTGCTCTGTCTTTCCTGAGAGAGCTCCAGGAGGCCACAGAGACAACCGGCCTGGATGCTGTGACCAGGGTGGCCCTTGAGGTTGAGCAGGCCCTTGCTCCATTCCAGCTCCCCAAAACCCCCTGCCAGGATGTCTCAATGTGGGCAGGCGTGGACGAAACCGCTCGCAGTTTATACCCAGCTGATGCACCTGGAGGTCTCCTGCCGCTGAAGTGCAAAGGAGAAGGCAACTTGCTGTTTGATGCCGTGAGCACGCTGCTTGTGGGTAACACTGGACTTAGCGTGGAGCTACAGGTTAGAAGAATGTGATACGCAGAACTTCAAGTGAACATTGTTGTGCTTTTGCTCGGTTTTTGATGGCTAACGCTGGTTTTGTTGCCCCTCACAGGTGCGAACTGTAGTGGAAATGGTGCTGTGGAAGAGATACTACTTGTCTGGGATGATAGATTCAAAAATGATGCTCCAGGCTGTTCGCTTTAGTTTGTGTGCAGAGGAGTCCGAAGACATGCTCAACCTGCCCGTGACGGTCTTGGAGGCCATCTTCGACGCAGACGTCAAAGCTTCCTGCTTCCCCGGTTCCTACGCGAACATGTGGCATCTGTATGCCCTGTCCTCAGTCCTTCAGTTCAACATCTACTCCATCTACCCCATGTTCAACCTCAAGATCAGGCCTTACTTCAACCGGCTCATACGCCCCAGGAAGTGGCCTGAGGATTCGGAGCCACAGACCATACATATCATGTGGTCTGGAGAGCTGCTGTCGGAGTCGTTCAGGCCAAATCATTTTGTAGCGCTCAATCAGACGAGCGCACACACGATCAGGCGTCCTGACAGCGAGCAGAGCGCCTTGCCACTCCAAAGCCGGGAGCAGCTAAACCAGGATGCGCAGCTGTCTTACCCAAGTCTGAAGGACAAGTACAATATCACCAAGAGGACCTTCTACCGATGGAAGAGGCAGACGCAGGAGCACTGCAAGAAGTCCGCCGCCAGATATGAGGCCAAGTATTTCCTCCAGGCTTGCTACTTGGAAGGTAAGCTGATCCCTTTGCACCAGTTTAAAGAGTTTTTCCCAGAGATCTCCAGGTCGTCGTACTATAACTGGAAGCATGAGCTCTTGAAATCTGGAGGAAACCTTTCCACATCGTCTTCAACCGGAGAGATCAGCCCCGGGGAGAGCACAGAGCAGGAGGTGTGGTCGTCACCCGAGGCGAAGCAGGACGAGTCGGACCACCACGACAGCGTGGCCAGCATGTTCGGCCTCAGCCTCGGCAGGCTGGACGCGGAGCGGGCTCAGAATGTCGCGCACATGCAGGAAGCCAAGCGCTGCCTCCAGCAATGCATCGCCATGAACACCTCCTTCCCCTTCAGGATCTTCAAGAGGAATTTTCCGGGGATTTCTAGATCGACCTACTACAACTGGAGGAGAGAGGCCATGTTCATTAGCAGGGGCTACAAAGGCAATCTTGGCAGCAGTGAGGACAGCTCAGATGCCGACAAGAGTGAAAGCCCAAAGGGTCAGTCAGCGGTGTCCGGCATTAAAGCGCCCTTCGCTCCCAGGCCCAGGATCTTCAGACAAAAACACAGAAGTTTCCGGGTGGCTTACATGAGCAAGAAGCAGCTTAGAGAAGCTGCCAAGCTGCACGTTCAGAAGTCCAGGTGGTCCTTGACTAAGTTCAAGCTCAAGTTCCCGTCCATGTCTTCTTGTCTTTATTGGCTGTGGCGAAGCAGCCAGAACTGCAAGAGGAAGAAGAAGAAGATGATGATCGACAAGAATGTGGAGCTCAAAGTCTGTGAGAGTCTGGGGAGCACAGGCGCTGAAAACCAGACGACGGAGAGTCAGAATTGCGTCCCATTTGTTAACATCCCTAAATATCTGAAAAGTTCCACTGTGCCCTCTTTTCATGCCCCACATTCAGAGCACCCGTTCCACAGAAAGGCTCCCTCAGAAAAGCAGGTGTTTGCCGTGGACGTCGTAGCTCTGGCCAACTTCAAGGCCAAGGCCAAGCTGTTCCTGCAGCAACGCTTTGAGGAGAAGTCCTTCCCTACGTTCAAGGAATTCCGGTCTTACTTCCCATTTACTGCACGCTCAACGTACTACATGTGGAAGCGAGCTTTGCACCACGGGGTGTCACTGGTTCACGGGTAAATGTGCAAAACGAGAGGGCCCCAAAAACGTCCCCCTCATGCTTCTGCGTTAACCAAACTACCTCCTTTTTGTTAACTTTAAGCTGTAAAAGATTAAGAATAATGGTGCGGCATCTGTATGGATTGTGTCCTTCCTCTTCCCCGCTACCTCGGATCATTCCTCCCTCCTGGACATTTGCACGTGTGTGAAAAGAAACGACATTGTGGGTTCTGTTAAACCCTGCATGCTGCCCTGCAGGCAGAAGGCAGTTCAAAGCTGCTGTTTTCTGCCATTTTGTTTAAAGCTGTTTCTTCTCCCTTCTTTTTAAGCAATTCTTCTTTTTTTTTTTTTTTTTTTACTTTTACACGGGTCCTTAATTTTTTTGTGTGTGATTGTAAAGGCATAAACACCTGTTTTCTGTTGTGTGTAATAACTGACCTCAGAGATTTGTAGTAGTTGAATTTTTTTGTCCCTCATTATTTCTTTTAAAGTAAAGAACAGCTTGCATGAGTTTTTTTAGATTGCTCCTTGTTTCATGCATCTCGTTAAAACAAAGTTCCATTCCTGCTTTATTTTTGTCCAAATTGAATTGTCTGACTCTGGGATTCACTTGGTGTACTGTTTTAGGTGGTCATAGAAACATTTTGGCATTTTAAAATGCCCCTTCTTGCTGGAAACATGATAAAACTGAGTTTTGTCATACTAACTTTGCACTGAAATGGTTCCCATTTTACTGTTGAATGTATTTTCTTCGCTGTTATGCACAGTTTGATTGCCTGCTATCAGTTCTTTTTTTAACTTGAGCTGAATATATATGGGATTGTTAGATTTTTTTTTTCAAAACTACCTATTTCCCTAAAATATTTGGGAAGATAAGCCTTTCTAAGCCACTTTGGTGTAATGTTTACCACATGCACAGATGTTTTGCCGACCTGCCAATGTAATAATTATAGATTCCATTTTTTCTACATTTGTACTCCATATATTTATTTTTTGTATTCACATCATATGAAAAATGACTAACACATAAATCTGTTCTTGTAGACTGTATATCAATAAAGTAGCCGCCCGCATTAACACTGGATTTCATGTTTTTATTCACTTTATTAATTTTTTTCTCATTTCACAAGTTGTTGCGGTTTCACCACTTTACAGGTTCAACACCTTTTTAATTTTCCTGATTTTTTACTTTTGTTCCGCTTTTTCTAAATAAATTCAATCTTGTACTCCGTCTGCTGTGTAATGATTAAATTTTTTGATTAGATAAAAACATTTAATGGCTCATTTTTGTGACAAATGTTGACATTTTTACAGTAAACCAGGTGAGCCTGTGATGAAATGTGCAAAAGATAACAAAAAATGAAGGAACAAACGTCTTTGTGTGAACGCAGAGAAGCAGGTTAAAACAAGCCAGAGGTGAAAGAATAGCAGTGAGCTTTGAGGGTGGTTTTGTGGTTTTTGCTTGCTGCCTCTTCTCTGTTCAGCTATTGTGCTTATGCTAATGGTAAACAGTGGCATGGAGAAAGGGGGAAGGGGTTAATTGTATGTATGCATGGGGATAGAGGTGTTGGAGATAAGGCCAAGAACATCCAAGAGTTTTGAGGGGGGGAGGGACGAAGGCCAAAGAGAGGAAGAAAGGGGGAGGAACCAGTGCACCTTCTTTTTTCAGTATGTGTTGAAATCATTGTGTTGATCAATGATTTTCTTTTTTACAGCAAGGTGAAACTTAAAGAAAATGATGCTAAACAGCCGCAGCGAACACGACAGCTCTGGTTTTAGCCATTCATGTTTTTCCAGTAGTTCTTGTTGTATAGAAATGACTCAAATTATAATTAATTTACTGTTTGGAGACTTAATAATGACATAGCTCTCCTTTGTTTTGATGCGGCTGTGGGTGTTTGTTTACACAGCGTCCCTTCCTTTCATCTCTCCGCTGTCTGTAGAATAAGGAAATTCTCTATCCAGTCTGGTCAAAATGAACTCAAATGTCGTATTTTAGCACTTTCTGGATCTTAGTTGAACTTTGTTCTTGGGCCTGAAAACAGCAGTCGATGCCACTTGGCGGCTGGAGCTGCAGTGATGCTTATTATCTCACTTAGGCAAACACAAATGTTTGAAAAGTTTATCTCTGTTCATCAATGTCGAAGAATCTCAGAGGGAAGCGGCCTTGGCACGGGAAAATATTTGATGAAGTCTTAGTCTGCTTCTTCGCCCGCGGGCCTGTTCGCCATCTCCATCTTCATTACTGAATGATGGAGGAAAAAACCTCACTGGCACTGAGCTACCCTACATTGTTTATCTCAAAAATAGCATGGAAATAATGAGGGCTGGCAGGTGGGAGCTGAAGTCTTCAAGGATTAGCATACTGCTTTTGCTTCAAAAAGTCAGAGCGATAAAGACGAGAGGCATCTCAAGGATGCCAATTTTCCTCCGTAAACAAAACAGACCTGTGAGACTCTTGCGGCTTTCAGTTCGCTGCCAATTACCCTCTTATAGGAGCAGTGATATGAAGTGAAAGGATGCGGCTGTGGAGCAGTTAAAGTGAGGAGAGGAGAGGTGAACAAACAAAAGGAGCCTCCTACTAAAACTAAAGAAATCAGACAACATTATGACATTTAAAAAGATCCACATGAAGCAGGGAAATGATGCTTTACAGCCATAAATCCATGTATGTACATAGAAAAAAAAACCACGCAGGGAATCAGTTTGTCCACTAGGTGGCAGTGGTTTCCTTTATAAGGTTGTTTCTGGCTGTAGCTATTTGTAAAGACTGTTTGAGGCGCACACACATAGACACACACTTTGGTTTGGACACAAAATCGATGCTGCTGCTCAGCTCAGAGTGCTCAGTGCAGATTTCTCTTATGATAAGTCCATTAATAAACATAATCCCACTCTGCAGCCAGGTAATGCAAAAAGCAGACAGGGGTATGGGAAACAAACAGCTGCCAGATTAAGCCGTGCAGGAAGAAAAAAAAAAAAGATGAGCAGAAGGGATTGTTTTTATGTCTCAATGCACAGTTGGCTATTTTTATTTCCATAATATTTGCGCACATTCCTCCAGAAGTAAATCACTTGGAACAGCACCTTTGTTTCCTGCATTAAAGATGAGAGATACATAGATGATTATGGGTAAAAGCATCCTAGAGAAAGCTTCTCCAGCTCCATAAAACTAAGCTAGATGCTGTTTTTTTTCACTGCGGTGATGATTTTTATCAAGTTATTCGAGCTGATGTAGCAGCTCAGCCTAAATCAGGTGTATGTAAATCAGCAGCGAGCCTCAAAGATGTGCTTAGGTTTGGGTAATAAAGAATAGTTTTATATGCGCTGCATTTAGCCACAGATTTTCTAGTCTTTTTAACGATTCAAAACACATCCCAATACACTTCCCGTACACCGTGGATTGGAAAAGTTGGTCATCAATGGCCGCAGTCCCTCAGGTCCTGGATGTTTTCTGCTGCAGCACCCCTGAATCAAATTTTCAGTTCATGTTTTGCAAAACTTGACAACAAGCTAAGAGGGAGGGCTATTTACTTTAAATCAGGCATGTTGGATAAGGAAACAATATAAAAGCAGCTGGACTGCAAGAACAGAGGCGTCCATCCCTGACATATACACTGTCTCAAACATTTTTGGTCTTTACTCAGGATTATGCTGAAAATCTTGAGACATTTCTGTATATATATACTGTAAAACAAGAAAGAGGTGAAGCGATTAATGGAAACTTGAAAACATGAATAGAAACATGCATATGAATCAAAGAAATTGTACCATTTTAACAAGCTAGTCAACAATGACCTGTTGCCTCTGACTGTCTGCAGCCTTGCGTCATTTACAGTAACACACCTCTGCCTTTTCTTCCTGTCTCCCTTCCTGGCTTCTTGACAGCCACGCTTCCACGGAGAACATTTCCGATGAAGCTGCAGTGAACGATTGATGGACCAGCTGAAGGGTTAAATACATCCGTGATTTCATGTGTTTTTTTTCTACTACTTCTCATCACTTTCATCATTTCCAGATACAGTTTATCCAGCGGAGACTTTCTGTCTTCCTTTGTCCTCCACTTATCCAGTTTACTGAAATCACACACTGCCCGCACAGGTGAGATATGCAGATGTTTGAACTATTAACTTTCTGGCAATGACTGTTGGAAATTGTTGATATCTAATGTAGTAAAATCTAAAGACGAGGAAAGAAGATACACGTATGTAAGTATTTTTGCTTCGGAGTTAAATATAAAAAAAGAGGGATTACTTCTGAACCATAATGTTTGTTCTACTCATGTTGTGCTGATTCAGCATGACGTGAAACCCACAATGCAACATCTGCTCTTTAAAAAAACTGAGACTGGGAACATGCATCTTATTTGAATTATTGGTGAAAAAACCCAAAAGGTTGTGCTGAGTTCAAACACAGGGACGGCGCAGAGGGGCCGCATCAGACTTACAAATGAAGCTTATGTGAATTCATTTCTGTGTAGGTGGACGTGGAATTTTGATCCCAGTTGGGGAGACATGGAGCGTTTTGTCAAATTTCCATGAGTAATGCGCCATTTCCATCCTTATTTATGCAGGATGTTGTCTTTGAGCATGCTCACATCCTGAGGGCACAGAGAGCGAGGATTTGTCAATGCAAACCCGAGGAGGAAAACATTAGTTAATTCAGTATGAATATTATTTACGTTGTCCTGGCTGCCGCATATGGTGGTTATAATTAATTCCCCTCTAACATTTATCACTCTGATGTACTTCAGAGCTGTTGTTGTATCTTCATTTCAAAATAAACACACTAGAGACTTGCAGTCAGGTTAATCAATGAGTGACTCATTCTCTCTTTGACTATTGTTTCATGCTTTGTTTATACCAAAATTGATTATTCGGGGATGCTTTTTTTTTTCCTTTTTTTCTGATGAACACAGAGAAACATGAAAAAAAAGTGTCTGCTTTTGTGACAGGCTTGAAAAATGGTCCATGTTGGGTGCAGCCAGCTGCAGCCACTGCAACTGTGATTCCAGCTTGTGCTGCACAGAGCTGAAACAAGGCCAAAGGTCTGTGGTCGTGTAATGCTTTGTGTTTGTTTTGTGGTCTTGTGCCGCCTGCTCCATTTTGACTCAACATAAGCTGATGGAAATAAGACTCCTGATTCATCGATGCAACTTTCAGGACTAAGTTCAACAGATCTAAAGAGAAGACGACAAAAGGAGAACCTTTATCATCCACATCCGCGTTCAGCCATCCATGTCAGGAATTACCTCAGGTGCTTCTTTCAGAGGAAGACAAGCTGGGCTGTATTTGTCTGTATGGACATGATCTAAAACATCATGCAGATTCCTGGTTGGATCCTTTTTATTTGAAATTATAAGATTATGATGTGACATTGAGGATTTACTTTTTTTTATGTAATCTTGTCTGTTTATACCTGCTCAGCTGCAAGGATCGAAACATTCAACTGCAGGTTGATGTACAGATTTGGCACCAAGTTACTCAGTTAGAGAGAAATTTCATTGGAATTTCAGGCTTTTGCTCTTTCAGTCTTGACTCCTCATTTGGAAAACAAATAGAAAGTTTTGTGCACTGCAGCATATTTGATGCTGAAGGGGTTTTGTGGCTTTGGCCTTAAAAACTCCACTAGGCCGCAGTTTCACAAAGCAAATGTATTGTTTTCACAGTTATTTGATAAAAATCATTTTATCTCAAGGTTGTTTTTATTACATTTATTATCAATTTATTTTAACAATACAGAGGGGAAAACATATCTATTACTCAACCCTGTTG
>JBBDHI010000024.1:8129484-8142700 GCA_037177115.1 Craterocephalus stercusmuscarum
CATGAGGACTGATGAGTCAAACACAGTGGTGGATGAATGTCCTCACAAATGTATAACTGGCTTTGTTACTGCAGGGGGCCACATAAACATGACATTTTTGCGACCATAGGATCATGTATAAGAAACTATAAGACAAATCTTACATGTAATGGTGTTATTTGGGCAACTTTTTTTAAATGGGCAAAAAATATATTATACCCACTTCTCCAGGGAGCACTACACCACTATAATACACAGTGAAACAATTAATCTTACATCACCTTCAAATCATGGAAACATAACAGGCTCACATAATTTTACATTTCCTATTTGGAATTTTAATGAATCAGGGCCTTAGAGTTGTGGAGATCTTGGATTACACTCTTTTCCTACTATTCCCCGTAGAACTGAACAGAAAATATGGGAACCCTAAGAAATCCTTTTGTTCCCCAAATTCCTTGTTTCCTGTTTATTTTCCTCTTGAATTCTGTTTAATCTAATTTTTTCTAAGGGGGGATGCATCTAATCATGGCTTGGATGCATAAGATTCCAACAGTTTAAAAGGGAAATATAATTAAAAGATCATTTTAGCTCAGCCTTTATGGCAGAGTAGCTAGACATGACACTGATCAGAGACAAAGGATGCGATGTTCAGCAAAGGGCTCCATGCCGGGATTTGGACCTGCACTAAGTTTTTCTGTGTTTAATGAGCTGGGTGCCCAACAAGTTCATTTTAGCGCCACAAACATCCTTTACTTTATTACACGGTACTCGCAGCAACTATCTTTTACGATAGGCTTGAATCTTCAGTTACGGCTGCAGCTCAAACATTCAGGCTAAGCGAGTTTAACAGAGACTGCTTGTTTTCTGACAACACTTCTCCCTTTTAACACTTCACCAAAAACAGTGGCAACTTTTTCATTTCATCTAGCTACTAAGAGTCCCTTTCCTAGGCAACTTGTGTGTGTTTGTGGATCTCTTAGCTGTCGCTGTCTTTCTGGGGAACACTTGAGACCTGCGAGCCGAGGTGATGTCACACAGACAGGAAACGGCAGCGATTTGACTCTCATCCCGATCGTTTTGTTCATTCAGCTCTGACTGTGGAAAACTCTTACTGTAGCTCATTAGAGAAAGCATGTTCACATTCTGTGATTCCTTCCACATTTTCCACACAACAGAAACTATACGATCCCAGATTGTGTGGAAATCGCAAAAGAAATGTTTGAGCTTTGACTCTTTGCGATAAAGTTATTTAACTGCAGGTGCTTTCACCTGAGCAGTGTCCAGGTGGGGACACCGATCAACAATCAGCTCCTTTATAATTCAGTAACATTGTCCCTTCCTGTACTTATACGTCCACTCAAGCACATCTCTGCCTCCTTCCTAAATTCCCTGCCTGCCCTCTCTGAAAAAGTTCTTATGATGCAGTTTTCTTTCTTTCGCGTCCTCATTTTCCTCCACTGCAGAGTTTTTGTTCGCTATACTTTTCATGTTTTCTGCTCCATGAATAAAATACAAGCCCCAGAATCCCAGACTTCCTGAATCTCTGTAAGCGCTGGACAAACCAACAAAGTTTCCATGGTTCCTCCCTGCTGGACCTCCTGCGTCTGAATGTGCTGACACTGTTGTTCCACACCAGTGCCCCTGATAGTCCATGTATAGCTCCAGGGTTCACACACTCATGCACTTCTTCTATTTGTTGAATGAAAGAATGAGAACCGAGTGCAAAAGGATGAGTTGATGCTGAGGTTGCTATCTGATGAGGATAATTTTCGACACTAGTTTAAACCCTGTGGCGGCATGTGCCTTGCTACAAAAGTAAAGGCGCACTGCATTCCAGCCAGCCAAGGGGGGCGATTGTTTGTCGCTGAAAATAAGCTGCAACTTGGTGGGGATGATTTATTCTTTCCTATTTGTCCTGCTTTCTATGACTTGTGTCTCTGACTTGTGACAGAGTGTCAAAGGCAAGTGTTACAGTACATAACATACGATGTACCCCTGTGTTTTTAAAATGTCGCAGGAAATCAAAGGCGAGACACTTGAATTAAAACGGCCACGAATAGCATTTTTGTATCAATAAATCAACACTGTGTTAAGTACATCTTTAATTATCAAAACCACGCGACTGCAGCTTTGCAAGGAAAGTCAACCTCTGCAGGTCTCACTGTTTTCATCTGGTATCCTTAACAGTTTCACTCGTTTTTCATCCAAACATAGGCGGGGGTGGCTTCGAATGGATAAGCCCACACTTTTGTGTTATAAATGACATGTTTTAAATGATTTTCTTATTTTTCTGCATCCTTCTTTATGTTGGTCAGCACTGGCTTCCTCGTCCCTCTCATGAAAAACATCCCACAGAATCATGCTGCCACTGCCATGTTGGATTTTAAGGATGACATTTATTTACTGACGGCCCAGTCCCCAGTTTGATCCACACACTGTTGAGAATTGAGGGTAAATACTTAATCACTGTTTAATCGTTTCATTAGTCTCATTTTGGTGTCATTGGCAAAGTCAAATGATTTTGAAACGCCTTAGTCGTGCACTTCCTCTGGAAGTCTTTCTAGTTGGATCTGAAAGGTCTTCAAATGGTCACTTAATAAACCGTAAAAAACAATACAGTAAATGCAGCTGTATCCTCTTGATTATTTCCAACAAATGCAGTTTTAGCATAGAGGGACTCTAGCATATCTCAAAGGTCTGATAACAGGTGCAAAACGCTCCACAGCTCATTTGCAAGTGCCATAAAATCTCTAAACATTGAACACATTTACCGGAAACTCCACAATCTGATTTTTGCCTTGTAATTGTAGAGAACTGTGCCCAGATGGATAAAAATATAAATGAGTCCATCTTAACGGTCCAAAAGCTTTCTGCCAGCCATGTTAATGCTAATAAACAAAGTCACTCTGACATGGTCGGAGGAACCAGATTCAATGGCGCTCATGAAAGCAGCCAGAGGAAGTACTCCTCTAAGTACTTTACTGCTCCTGCTGCTGTACAACTCCTGCTATGCTACAAGCTGACAGTGGATTACCTTTCATGTCATTAGTTAGAGACGCTCTGAGAATCTTTATGGTGTTGTCATGGCTCAAATTTGTTGCTGCTGTGTTGTTGCTGCAGAGGGGCAGTTTTTTTCCCCCCTCATGAAATTGTAATTATAGTGTGAATAAGCTTTTTCAGTGCAAGCTGAGCAATGTAGGACACTTCAGAATCAGTGAGGATGAAAATCATAGAAATAAAAAATAGTTTGGTATGACTGTGCAAGGTTACTTGGAGAAATTTGTGTGTTGTGCATATATGGCTGTATATATATGAGTATGAGTGGGTGGATGGTGTTTTGGACAGGAAGAGAGAAGGGGAAAGCAAGAGAGGTCACACTTAGTATATGCGATTCTCTGGAAAAGACATGGTGGTAGACAGAAGAAGGCTGGGAGGTATAAACAGCTGGGAGGTAAGTCTGTAAGCAAGAGAGGCAGAGCGGCATTTGCTGCAAGGAAAACTATTCAGCATGACAGACATGGCCTCCGTGCTGCACTGCCGCTGCTTAGGAGGTGCCCAGAGGTGTCTGATGAGGAGTTCAAAGATTAGTGAACAACCTGTGCGCATCAAGGAGGAAAAGGCTAAGACGGAATGTGGCACAGCTAACACGCCGATACATCTATGCACTTCAACTCCATTAGACTCCAGTCAGCAGAGTCTGTTTCCCTGTGTCAGCCCGTTGCCAATCAGTCTCAGACCTCTGACCCTGCAGCAGAAAACGGGTATTATCAACAAGGCCTCGAGGCCAGCATAGCGAGACGCAGCAGAATACCAATGTGTCTTATCTGTCTGACATGTTTACCAGCGTCTTTCACCTCATGGACTCTCGAAGCTTTTCCTGGATGCCGCCTGGGGAGATTTGCTCACTGCCCTCGTCGACGACATCTCTATCTCTGTGTAATTTAATCTTACAAGCAGCATATGCCGTCTGACGTGCATAATAAGGCAACATCAGGTAGTTATTGATGACCACAACTCAGGATAATGCGCAAGAGCTCATCATTTAAAATGCTAATACATCACAGAGCACATTTGTCAGTGAACCTTACTCCTGGCCTCGGCACATGAAAGTCTGCGGACAGATTAAGCTTCAGAAAACGATTAAGTGAGTAATGGGCTTAACACCGTGTTGACTGATCCTTTTATGAACTATTATCATCAAAGGAGACTCTATAAAATGTCATAATCCACTTCAAATGAATCTGAAGCCTATTCCTGTGTCAGCAGTGGGTGCTGATACTCTCTCCCCTTCTGTCTGCATGACTATCTGTGGAGCTGATAAAACACTAAACCCTGAATACTCCTTCCAGTGAGGAGTCGGAACTCCTCTGGAGCCTTGTCTGCACTTGTGTCCAGCTGCAATCTTACCGCTTCACTTGCACTTTTTCACACATTTGAGAGATGATTTCAAGTGTTCCTTTCTGTGAAAATCCACCATCCCTGTCACATGCTCTTGAATTATTCAATGGGAGGGTGTTGTCAACAGCAGTCATGTTTTGCTGGAGTGGTTTGTTGTCCGTGAGAGCCCGGCTCCGAGTTCTCTTCATTGTGTATTGATCACACAATCCAGGAGCAGGTGGCAAAACACCAGAATTTAGATTCTCCTTAGATTAGAGGGACAGACAGATAGAATTTAGATTGTCTTTTATAGATGGCTAGCTAGCTAGCTGGATATTAGAGCTACAGTTTAAAAAGGAATCAGCCTATCCCAATTATTGCAGTCAGGGATGATCAGAGGCACGGGGGAGTGATGGCTGTGTGGTTATCCCTGTATAAGTCTCGATGTAAGGACATAATTCTGGACTTTTATGGACTCTGGAGACCTGCTTACCATTTGGAGACAAGAATCACATATCCATCATATAAATTGGGCATTTAAGTGTCTTTGGGTAGGTTTATGTATGGTTTTCCTGTGGAGTGTTGTTTGCTGCATGACTCTTTATTTTATCCAACTCGCTAAACAAGAAAAAGAAAATAACCATGATAATACATTTAACAAATAGTAACACACAAAAAAATAATAAAGAAGGAAATAGATAAATAGTTCTTTGTTCTCTGTCTTATCTTTATTTTGAAGATGCCAATGCTCAGACTAGTAAAATAAAACACTAGGCTACAGCACAGAGCTCCCGCTGTAACTTGATTACATGCCAGAAAACATTTCTCCACACATAAAACACAGAAAGCCATGAGAAGTGGGTTTTAGCTCTGGCGGTCGCAGGTGCGAACTGGGCGCAGACTTCTTTTATCACCAGCATCCTCCACCTCCTCCATCTCAGGAGACACATTGCAATGCGACACATGTGCCACTTAATGCTAAGCACTCGCGCAATGTTCAGTATACTGTGCGTAAAGACAGCGTACTTTGATAAGGTTTTTCACTGCTCTGACATAAAACAACGGGGAAAATACGCGTCTGTAAAGGCGAACTGTAAAGAAGAAGAAGAAAAAGAGAGCGATCATGGATGAATTACTTCCTACCTTTGAGTTCTTGTCAATCCAGTTACAGTCAGAAGGATGCAAAAACTCGCTTGTTTTTGTCTGTGCATTATGCCAGAGATGCTGACGGCGTCCTCCGCGGGTAAAGACATTTCTCAGACTTTCTCATTTGAAGAAATGACCAATCATTCCGGACGAACAGGTCCACGTTCCGGAAAAAGAAAAGAAACATAAGAAACACGCCTCGTAGTCGTTCTCTTCCACGGACACAAAGGACTCTGTCTTTAACAGGAAATATCTGTCGCCTTCGTAAACTTAAAACACCCCCCCGAAAGAGAGAAAAAGAGAGGGGGAGATGAGTGTCGGTGCGTGGTGGTTTAAATACGCAAATGGAGAGATGGGGAGTCCAAGTGCGCGCAAGAGGAGAGAAGGCAGAGCAGGCAGCGTCCACCCTGCCTGACTGCAATACTTTAACTGATCGTTTAATTTCAGTGCTGTTCATCAGCAGCTACAACAAAGGCTCTATCTCAGTATTATTAGACACTCCCTGATTGAAATTAATTACCAAAAAACTGTAGCAGATATGGCTTCGTGAGTCTTTTAAAAAATCTATTTAACTAAATTAGATAAGTCATAAGTAATTTCCTCAGAGTAAGTGTTTCAGTGCAGATGACTAAACGCTTTCAAAGCAGCCTGAGTAGCAAGAGTGACAGGACAGTCCCTGTCTTCTCTGAGCCTGATGTTATTATTTCAAATGGGCACAATGACCTCAGCCAATACCATCAGTGAAGAACCAAAACTGCTGCCTGGTAGTATAAAGCCTTAAAAAACTAATTTCATAATGATTCAACATATATTTGATCAGTTATCTAAAATATAAGAGTTCACTTAGATGAAAGCCTCAAAACTAACGATGGTGATGATCTGTGTCCAAAACAACCATGCTTGACAACATAACCATCCACAGAAAACACTAGATGCTGCTGGAACAGCTGCAATGCTCTCAGCACCAACAGTCTGACGGCTTACCTTCTGTACTCATATTTACATAAAAAAACTATTTAAATACGCAGAAAACATGGTAACACCAGTCATTTCTTTAAAGGTGCATTATTAATTTGAAAAACACCTTTTTTCTGCCTGGGAATATTTATCTGGGTGTCTGAGGAGACTCAGAAGCTCATAGTTGAATTATTTATTGCTACCTAATGATCTCGTCCCATATATTCAGCCTGGAATTGGATTAAAATGCACAAAGAAATGGGCTTATAATGCTTTACCGATACTTTGTCTATTTATGCTTTTTGTCCAACTGGAAAGTCTTTATTTCTTGCTTTTTGTTCTGCAGGGTCATGGCATGTATTGTGTAAAAAAAATGAAAAGCATATCCTACATTTGTTTCAATATGGAATTGATAACCCTCAGCTTAGTAGTCCAAAATGTGGAGATGTTATAGATTCTCTGCGTCGGGTTGGAGATGCACATGAAGCAGCCTCATCTTAGAATTCTTCTGTGCTGTACACAAAGATCCATTGCATGAATGCACCTTTATACTTTGATTCTGAAAACAGACATACAGGTGGAGGAATATAACTGTTTTTGTTTTCCTCTTTTTTTAATCAACATACTAACAGAATAAGAATAGTCATCAAATACTAATCAAATCAGTTTTATTTATTATTAAGGTCTTTTCCCTCTCGTTTATGCAAATGCCTTCATTTCATGTTCAAGGCATACTCCAGAAGGTTAATGTGGACTTCATGTAAGTGAATCCTCAAAGTAAATCTCTATAATCTGGAATCCGAATCTGCAAGCGGAGTCCTGACCATAATCTTGTCATTTTGATCTTTAAAGTACAAACTCAAGAATGAGCTGCAAGAGATTTTCTGTACTGACATTTCCTTCCTTTCATGTACAGTAGCCTGCTTTTGTACGTTTGACATTTGGACCTGTGCACTATCAAACAAACCAATAAATAGGTTAACAAATAGCTTGAAAGTGTGTGGATCAAAAAATAGTTAAGATTATATCTCAGGCTGACCAATAGGATGGACAACATGGGTGAAAAAAGAGGACAAGCGCAAAGGGAGGCGGCTCTGACAGGCTGTGTAATAGCCTCCGTGTTCTGAAACATTGATCATACATCCATGTCAACCTTTTTCCCCAAACCACCTACTGTTTTTACCCAGCACTCTCACTGTCTCTCTTCTTTTGTATTTTCTCATCCACAATCCTCTTTTTTTTCCTCTCTAAAGTGTAACTATCTGACAAAAAGATTTAGATCCACTGCCCTATTGAACGCAAGACCTCACCAGAAGCCTATCAACCATTGATATGACTCAGAGCTTTTCTTTTCCACATCGTTCTTGTTTTTTTGAACCACTGGAAAGCTATCAGACTGTAAAACTTGGTAAAACTCCAATATGTCTTCTTTTTCTTTTCAGAGACGGTCATCCTTTTCATACCTGCAGGCATGTCTGACAAAAAAAGAGGAGCTGTAAAATCCAATTTATTTGTTTTGAGATGATTTCTTTTGCCACAGAACATTAGCGCTGCAAAATTAATATCCTATAGCCCAGTGGCTCACAGGTGGGTTCGGAAGTAGGAAGACATTCTGGGATGATAGCAGCTGCTTGGAAAGAATGAAGATCACAGGTACATGGTCTTTGTAAATCCTTGTTCTCCCTGCCTATTCTTCTTACTTCCCTCTCATGGTGTCATTTGTCACCTTTTAGAGACCTTTTTTTTACAAATGAGTGTAGAAGGCAGAGGGCTCTTTCAAAGTGTTATGCTCAGATCCAACCTCTACCTTTCTGTCACTCTCAGCAGACACTGTCATGGAGGAAAAGAAAGGAATACAAATGAGCAGCTTTTTTTTTTTTGAGACATAAACCCTCTGAACATTGCTGAACAAGATGTTAATGCCTCTAGTTTCTGGGCTCATCGGTGTGCACCACCATCCTTATTGTATGCTACACATATTTATGGATTATTTGTTATTATAGTATGTTGTTCCTACATCTACTATCTCTAATTTGAAGATAAATATTAATGCTAATTTAGCACCAGCCAAAAGTTTGGACACACTTTTCCATTGCGTTTAATAGGAAAGTCTGCCCAAAGTTTTGACTGGTACTGTACAGGAATTATAAAGGCCATAGATTTGATATAACTTGAGAAAATTGCAGCTGGCAGTAGTGTCAAGACTTGATGTTTTTTATTATTGATAGTACATGTCTTTGAACTTTTTCTCTTTGTAACAGAACACAGCAGACAATTACAGTAAAGGCAATAGTACATTTTTCTGAGTAGTTTTTATGGCACACTGACATCTTCAACACAATACATGCTGTTATTGCCCTTTACTTTGTGCCAGGGCTGAGAGAGTGTACTTCACAATTATGTGTCCCAGCCTGGAGCATCATGTGACACATGTAGTTTGATTTATGGTATCACGCGCCAGCAACTGGACATCAACACACTTGCTCTTTTAGAAACACTCCACTCTCCATGGCTGATGGCAGCAATCCAGAAGGATGCAAGGAGAAGAAAGAGAAAAATCACATAGCAAGGGATAAGACAAGAATCAACATGCGTGTTGGAGCATCGCAACTTAAAATACCTGCAGGACTGTGGGTCTTGCCTACCCCATGGCCTAGGCGGAAGAAGCATAGCAAAATAAGGCATCCTCCTTTAAATTAGCCATGCTGCATCTGCAGCAATGGTATGATGTTGGTAGAATTAGATATACCCTATAGTGCAGAGTTGGTAAGTCATTTACGAATGTATCACTTTTCAGATCTGAAACCAAACTGAATAAATTAAAAATGATAAAGAAAAGGACACAACATACATACATATCCATCTTGCAACTAACTACAGGATGGAAACACTGAGCTTGTCAGATAATGTGTTATATGTGTGCATTGTTAAAATGAAGTACAGTTACAATAAATTATAAATTGTGGCACAACAGAAGATCCTACTTTGCTGTGGGGCCACGTGTTTCAGTAGAAATAACTATGGAGGGTCACACTCACTCCAGGTGGATTTAGGGACTCTAATTAACTTAACATGGATGTCTTTGGACTGTGGGAGGATGCCAGAACACCAATAGAGAACCAGCACATACACAGAGAAATGTAATGAATGAAAGGAAACATGAAAAATGAAGGACATATTGGAGGACCTGGGAATGCATCCGAATACCCACATGACGAGTTGGTAGAAGTTACTGGTGAAAGGAAAGCCTGGGCTTCTTTTAAGACGATGAATGGAGCAATGGATAAAACAAAAAAGGAATTTTTTAAACATCTCAGACTAAGGTCCATTCTCAATTTCCCCCTTAGCCTTTTAACAGAGCTATGTTTTGAAGGAACTGAGACACCTCTCTTTCCATCAAACCGAGGAGGCGAATCTGCTCGGGGCTCCCTGTTTACAGTACACATATGTTACACAGACCTTAGGTAACAACAGAAAAAATATATACAGTATGTTCCTCAAGTACAATCAACTGATATCTTTATGCAAATTACAACATTGTTACTTTCATTTCTGAAACATGCGCAGCGTGGATGAATGCTGCATTTTGCCATCGCGGGCAGCAAATCATGTACCTTATTGTAAAGTTTTTTTAAAAAGTTAACATTTATTGTTGTTATTTACGAAAAGGCAACTTTTTTTGTACGAGTCTTTTGGTGCGTTGTCTGTTTCCTCCATGAGAGCATAGAACTCCTCCTACCACTTTGCCATGAAGTCTGCACCTGAAAAAGCTCAGCTGAAAGGAATATCCACCTCCTCCTGAAAGAGAATCGAGACACTCCTTTGTCTATGTGAATGTGCAAAACGGGGAAGGGCTAATGGGGAGGACTGAGATTGGACCTTAGTGTCTGTCTGCATGATATTCACACTACTCCCAGGAAACAGCAACACATAAATAATGTGTTCAGAGCTTTGCCAAGAAGATCAGAAGCTAAACTATTCTGATGAAAATAGCACAACGCAACATAACACAAGGAAAGCAATCAGACATAGATTCTAGAGGAAATAGTCCCTCTGCATATGCGTATGTTTGCCTAACCCTAATCTAATCAAAGCGTATCCCTCACCATTACCATGTGTCTCTTATCGCACCTATCGTGACAGCATGCCACCCTTCCTAATTAATGCTGCCTACTCTCACCTTAACACCAGTTCATTCTTCATGCTGTGTTAAGCTGTGGTATTTTCAATTTTTCTTTAGCACACTAAAGATGACCAATAGGAGGTTTCATCTGGCTCAAGACCTCTAACAAATTCAAAACATCTGTAATTAGTGGCAAGCAGAAGTTGAGTTTGAGATTTAGAAAATTTCATATAAATGTAAATAGAGAAATTTAATCCAAATCTATAAAATGTTTTATTGAATTTCACCAGGAAAACATTCATGCACTAATCTGTTGTGTGTTTAATGCGGCTTAGGCTGTGTGTGCAGCATACTAAAGACTCGCTCAAAAATGATTTGTGGGCTCCTTATCTATTTAAGCCTTCCTCTGAAGTTAAGATCAGTTAGCAAGAACATCATTACTCAGTGAAGCCGACATACGAGTGATGCATTTTAAAAATCTTTATTGAAATTTCAAAATATGTCAAAAATAAAAAAGTACTTAATTGTAAATAAAACTGACATAAAGCCTAAAAAGTCTCAATTAACTTTAAATGATCCTTTCCTATCAGTTCGAGGTAAGGCCGTCTGCATGAATGGATGCATGGTTCTGTAGCGCCATAAGACCTGTGAGAGCCTGAGCACAACCTTTGTAGCTCCTGAAACAGTTTGCTGTACATGAGCACAAGCTGATCTGACGCTGAGGTTCCTCTATTGGTTTAGTGGAGACTTCATAGCCAAACCTCTGCTCTGCTGAAGTACGTTGTATGACAGGTATAAAACAGTTACAGTATATATAGTTATTGGCTGTTTACAAGGCCTAAACTTACTATGTACATAAACACACAGAGGACGTTACTTTTACAATTAAAAACTCTTTCCAGCCACAAAGAAGCATTAAAGGTGCAATAGACGATGTTTGCGGCTGTTCAGAAAGCAGAGACTGTTAGTGAGTTTTTGAATAAAGCTCATGACCAACCTCTTTGAATCCCAGCTCCCTCCCTGGCCACGCCTACGATGATGTACACGAGCTTGGTTTCAGCTGCGACACCGGCATCTAGCTAACCGTACCATCATGTCAGAAACGTTATCTAACGTCTTTCTCCTCTTCTTAGCAACATAGAAAACACTCCGCCTTTAGCGATGCCATCAGACGTTGCTAACTGCTAGCAGAGTGATTGTTAGCCACCTGCTGAGAACATTAGACGGAGCATGCATGGTATTTTTAGCATGTCCAAAGAGTGATTGATGGTCCGATAGACAAATAAAACATGCAGGGACTGCAAAAATGATTGGTCAATGTTTTTGAAGTCCCCTTTCTCACGCAGCTTATGTATAATGACAATTTAATGACGATTTTAATTAAATATAGCTTATGGGGCAGTGAACCCATTTACATCTAATATTACAAAAATTGTTAAACGAAACATTTTCTGTAACACCTTTAATTTGAACTTTTTTGAAGAAATCCACTTTACAAACTTGATAACTGATTTGAAGAACGACATTTCTCAGCTCAAGCCAATTGTTTTAGAGTGACGACCACATAAAAGAATTTGTGTCGTGCTTTGACCACACAGCTCAGACCACAACATCACACCAGCTAAACACGCTAAAATGGTTTGTGTCCACAGTTAGCTGTTTTTCCACAGCTGCTGTGCTCAGAGGTCCTCCACCGTGGAAGATTTTTCTGAGACTGGGGTGCTGTCACAGCATGCTTCTTTTAGTAGCACACACTCGCTGGTAGTAAATGTTCAGAAGATAGGTTTCCACATTCGCACATTGTCTCACCTGCTGACTGTCCCAGTATTTCACCTGACATGAACGCTTTGGAAACTTAAGTTTGCATGTCCTAGAAACTTTTAGATTAGAGGACTTGTGTGAAAATGGCTTTCAATTACTTATTCCAATTTCACTATGAGATGTAAAGGGAATATATACAATACTGTGAATTAAACTTTAATGCACTTCCTCATCAGCAATTCACATAAAATAGATTTTCCATGTCAGCGATGAAGAGAGCTGGACTCAATCCACGCCAATTCAATACAGTACTTCACACTGTTGTTCTATTCCTTGAGCAGGTGAAACTCCATACTGCACTTTTAAGAGAATTCATGTAGCGAAGAGACACAGCCGCTGCCTGCATGTTATCAACACACCACTGCCATCCTTCTGAACTCAGAACACACAAAGACAAACACTAAGAACGGAGGTTTTTTTTATTCCTTTCTTCTTTGTTAATTGCTGGACTCATCCTGTACCAGAGCCGTCTGAATCCAGGGCTCCACTCTTTGCCATTTAAATGAATACCCACTCATTTAAGAGGTGACTTTATCTTTGTCTACACATTTATGGGATTTCACAATCAGAAAAACAACAGATCACGGCAGCTTTACAAAGGGTGCTCTTTGTTGTATCCACCAAACACAACAGAGAACAAATAAGAAGCGGGGGGGGGGGGGGGGGGGGTTCCAAACCCCACCCAACTCCAAAAGGAGCTCCCCTTTCTTCCGAACATGCGTTCGTCACTTTCAAAGGACTTTGAAGGTCTTTCATGAATTTTGTTCTTGTTTGAATGAGAAGAGAGCGGTCATAATGTATTATGGAAGA
>JBBDHI010000024.1:8168048-8181105 GCA_037177115.1 Craterocephalus stercusmuscarum
TTGGTATCGGCTGATACCAATAGCACAAGTATCGGAATCGGTATCGGGAGGAAAAAAATGGTATCGGAACATCTCTAGTTACAAAGGTAAAATCATCTCTAAATGGTTTCTTGAACATTAGTTCGCTGCACTCCAATGGCCTCCACGGCTACCAGATATCAATCAAACATGGCTCATTTGGGATGTGGTGGAGCATTCTAATTACGGATGTGCAGCTAACCAATCTTAAGCAACTGTGATGCTATCAGGTCAATAGAGAGCAGAATCTATATTTTCAACCAATTGATGACTCCATGCCTTGAAAAATTATGGTAATTCTGAAGGTAAAAGGGAGTCTAACAGGATACTGGCAAGGTATATCCAATAAAGTGGTGGGTTTTGTATGTTAAACTTTCCATTGGACCCAATTTGCACTCTGCAATATAATCCAAAATTATGTAATATGAAAAAGAAATATAAACAATTTCCTGTATTATTATCCAAGAATTTTAGATATATTCATTTGAATTCATGTTCTTATGTGAGCTGATTCCTTTCTAAACTCTTTCTAGGTTTTCTGAAATAACAGATGAACCTAAATTCCCACGTCTGGTGAATTCTACTCAAAATGTTCATTTACTGCAGCACATTATATTCCCTTACTTTTGCCACAAAGGCTTTTACTAAGTTGGCAGTGTCTGGGCTCTCAGTGATAAAGTGTGAGTTGTAGAAAAAGAAACATGAGTCAGTTTTACATGTGACATTGTCCTGGTAGAGATCGAAGACATTCCAACTAGCTGCTGTACACAGCTTAGGCCTATTTGGAAACATGAATCGTCTGTTGCTCCCAAAACTAATCCTGCATAACCACCTTTTCACCTCTTCTTCTTTTCTCCCTTTTTCTCTTCTTGCTTAAGAATACAAAGCCGATTTTCAGAATTGAACTGAGGCTAATGAATGCCTCTGAGTTACTCACAACATTTTGTTCAGCTTGGGGCATTTGAGGAAATTTGGTTTCCTTTTTTCTGGTCATTTTCAACATAATAAGTCTGAACCTGAGGTTTTCTTTTGAGAAAGATACAAATGTCTATTTTTCCTGCATTTTTTTGTTCCTTTGAAGCCCATTTGCTTCCGCCTGCCACCCTGAAAACCCTTTTTCTCACATTTCGTCTTTGTACCATATTTTTTTATCTTCAGTCACCATTTCATTTTGTAACAGCTTACATTTTTCCTTTGACCTATTTTCTCCTGACAACCTGGCAATCACCTCCTACCTCTGCTTTATTTGCTCTTTTTTTGTCTTCTCAATGTCCAAGCAGGCCACATCACCCACAGGGTCTATTTCTGCTTAATATATAAAAGTCCAACATTTGGCAAACTAAATCAACTAAATTACAGCATGAGGTCGCTACTATCAATTTACTATCGAAAACCTGTCAGGACTGACACATTTCTCTTTTTTCTCTGAAGGAGCTTAAACCATGGGCTTAAACTCTTTTTGTGTTTATGCCAACTTTTGGGAATCTAATTTTTAATAAATATCAGTGAGAAAATGATGAACTGATCTCAAAAAGTTGTAGATCACAAATGTCTTTTATATAAGTTTAGCCACAAAAGAAATCACATAATAGGTTTATCTGTCAATAAGCCCAACAAATAGTATTAGTTTTCAAATGTTCAATTATACAGCATAGTAAAGCATCATGATGCAACTGTGTGTTTTTATGCCTAAACCTAACCAACTGACCTCACTGCATTGTCCATAAGTGGAAAGTTGTTTGACACTTTTAGGTCAAATGGCATTTGAACTTTTTTGTCATGTGTGAGAGTCCATCATTGACCCCTCCTGCCACCTTTCAACTGTTTTCGAGCATGGTGTAAATGTATGTCACATTAGTGACAGTTTCCTGAAATGCAAAATGTAAAATTGCTACAATTTGCAAATGAAAACATATGCATGTGATGTTTTTAGAGCATAAAAATGTACTGTAACATATTTAAAGTTTCTTCATGTGTGTAACATAGTTTCCTCATGGATCCGATGGTTTCATGTACAGTAATGCCACAGGTTGTTATAGCATTTTAAACTGATATATTGTTGTATAATGATTTGGTCTGATGGTATGATTTGAAGTGTATATTCAAAGCAGTAGATGATTTTCTAACTTTGCACCTCTGACTCACTTCAACAACACACTGACACTTTTCATGCACATTCCTGAGGTTGTCATTGCCCTGAAGCTAAGAAATCGCACTTCACAGCTTTTTCTTCGCAGTCCAGTCCACATCATTTGACACAATGCCACCAGCAAGTAGAAATCAACATACTGGCTGTTTTGAACATTAAAATTCAATTCTGATTTAGCAAAGAAACCCAAGAGGACATAATCAGAGTAAACAAAAAAAGAAAGATGACAAATATAAAGCCTTGGGAAATTCTAATATTATGTTCATACATTCTTCCTGCATGAGGCTGCAATTTGTTTTTTATGATGCTTAGTTTAGTGAACCCTGATAATCATTTCAAAATTCCATCCTGAACATTGTACATTGTGTAGTGTGGAACAAGCAATATGATCAGAATCAATGTCCTGGTTTGAAGCTGTAGGCACAGTATCTAATATTTGGATGTACTTTATTAGAGATTTCAGATATAGCTCATTTTCAGATGTCATAATGCTTCATTGATTGATCTGCCTTTGCCATTTTTTTTAACATTAATATTTTTTATTCAATTGTTCAGTTCAATTTGCAAACATCTAACACTGAGTGTTGTGGCTCAGGTAGCTTTCCTGCGATGAGTCTTTCACAAATATCGTATTTTGGGCAGATAACACTGCAGTCACTGTAATAAAGTCTGGAATTCGCAGTGAATTATCTATAATGCAATTAGAAGTTGATCTCACACATTCACTTTGGTGGGATATCAAAGAAAGGCCTAATGCTTGTGTTACAGATCATCCCTCCTGCTGATCCAATCCAGCATCAACCATGTCTCACCAATATTCATATTTTTTAGAAACCTCAGTTTTATGCAGCTTTAACACTGCAAGTGGCTTCATAGACTCACCATGTCAAGTTACAGTTGCTAATCTTTACTTGGGTGTCAGATGTTTCAGCAAACAGTAATTTAGGGTCATCGGTCCAATCAGATGTTTAATGCTTTGCTTAATAGGGTCTGCAGAGCATTGGGAAGTAACAGCTCCTGCTGCATCACTAATGTTGACTTAAAAGAAGTGACAAGCCATGACAACCCAGTGAAAAAGAACAATGGCAGCTCTATCGACACAGTGAGTGTTGGAAATGAGCCACTAGTGAGTGTAAAACGACAGATTCAGCCCTGCTGTCAGCTCCCCATGCAACCTCCACCACTAAATGTGATTAGATAGTTTAATTAACCCCAAGATGCCCACACCCATTACTGTAACAACCTTAGAGGCAACTGAGGAGATGAACTTCCTCAGTTACACTGTCTCTGTTCTCTTTTCCATTTATCATCATTCCTCTGTTTCTCTGCATGCTTTCCTCCCCATTCCTTCCCTCTGATCTTTCCTCCTATTTCTTCCCATTTGAGCATGCTCATTTTATTCTCTGGTAGGGTGTTGTCTTCTCTGCCAGGCAAACAAATTTGGCATTTCTTTCTTATTTCTTCTTTGGCATTTCTTTCTTATTGGACTATTAAACAACTTTAAAAGCATTACACACAGAGAATTTAGTGAAGAATAAACTGACACAATAAATCCCCCACCAGATGTGTAAGTGAGAACAGCGTGCATTATCTCTGTATTCAGTTAACAGCTGGCGGCGTGTTGAGGATCGGTGTTATTCATGTAATATTTCATGCACATTTACACACGGTCCCTTCACTTTCAAAAACTATTTGTTGTTTACTGGCAAACTGTGCTGATGTGATTTAGAGTACTTGCAAAGAACAGAGCTTTCTTGTTTTTAATCACCTGGAAACTGTGGCTGATTGCTCTCTGAATTCGTGCTTTGACTGCTGTAAAATCTTATCACCTGTCTTACCCAGAACAGATCTGCCCACGTGCTGCTCAGCAACAGCAAATTAGCGTTGACACCTTTGGTGTAGCACACAGAGGAATTAAGGAAAAAAAGAAGCATTTTCATCACTTCAATGATGTTGTCAAATCTGGAGACTTGATGACAAACAAAGGGGGATAATTGATGTACCACACATATGCTTTCCTATTTTGATTTAGTAAAATTAGAGGGATAAGCCTGCATTCAAATAAATAATGTGCACAAAAAAGATTTCATGTTTCTGTAACTTTTATGCTGTATAGTTAACTCCTGCCTACCAAACACCGAAGGAGAATCCATGAGGGACGTTTTTCAAATGCTTCGCTCAGACAGCGGTGAACATAACACCACTGAAAAATTGAGTATAATTGCAAAACTGTGGGTCTTTGTCAGCACTTTGCAACCAGGGATGCACAAACTTGTGAGCAGTCATTAGCTGAGTGCAGTCAGACGGCAGCATGCAGAATAGTTGGGCCCAAAACCACCGTATCATGAGGAGGTAGGAACAGGTGGACCTGGCAGATGAGCTATTCCTCCTGTTCCTGAATCATTTCACATTTGTCACTTACCACTGCCAAGCATTTCTATTTGTTTCATGCAGCAAAGGGTTTGAATTAGTTCACTTTCAAGCGTATCAACTTTGATGGTTATGTGACAATGAGGGTCGTGTCACTATGCCTGGGACTGATCATGTGCCCTGGCTACATGGCCACTGCAGGGAAATCCCTTTGGCTGACTGGTCAGTGTGCATGGCTTTCACCCAGGAAGTTGTGAGATCAATTCCCGCCTGGGTTCTCCTTCATCCTGCCACAGTTAAATGGTTTTTGCATAAATCTTCATAAGATAACTGAAAAAAGTGATAAATGAAAAAAAAAACTCAAATAGAGAATTAGTTAGATTTTTTTCAAAATTATAGTTTTTGTTGCTTTTGCTCATTGTTTCTTAATCTTCTCTTGCTTGCCTTTGTTTGTCATAATATAAAACGCCCATTCCTTAACTTTTCGACCTTAAAATCTTGCTTTCCGGAGTTGCTTGATGGTGCAGTGAAATTTATTATGTGCATTTCTCCAGTCGTCCTGCGGCTGAGAAACTGCGCTATACAACTTTTTTTTATCTGGGATGCATGTGTTACGCTCTAGCAAGAGGATTTAAACAACACAGCCATTTTGAACATGCACAGGTAGATTCAGCAAAGAAATGTTTGAAGACATTAATGGAGGAAGGGAGGAAACGGGAGAGAGACAGAGCAAGAGATACGTTTTTTTACAGTCTGGAGGGAGCTCACTGTACACGTAGGATGCAAGATAGATGCCAAATTAGCCGTCGATAGGGGAGCATCACTGAGGAAATGCCAAACTCGAATATAACAACTTTAAAAACTACAAATGACCCAAAGTAGTCAGATATTTCTTCTTTTTCTTGCTTAGATGGAGTCAGAGTCTCTAAATGCTGCACAGGACCTGAGTCATAAATCTGGATCTACAGTACAGCTAGTGGATCTAATCCATCTACTGTTCACTGAAATCTTATCAAAAATTGGTCTCTGGACAGTTGGCTGTCAAGAGGTTCAAAGAGTGTGTGATCATAGTGTGAAGTGTCTGATATAATGCTGCTGACAGTTGGGGTGCACATTCTGTACCTCACGCTGCGCCATCTTTACATGTAGGTCCTGCTGCTGAGCTGCTGTGCAGCTTCTGAATCACATCATGATGCTGTTTGTGATGATGCTCTGTGGTGGTTCTATAGAAGTTCATCAACAGTATCTGGGAGAGATGTGCTCACCTGGCTTCCTTAAGAAAAATACTATTTTTTGGCTGAACAAAGGAACTCCATGGAATTTGAGTAAAGCCACCAGAAGTAGAACCAGAGCAATCTGTTATGTTCTGATAGTAACAGATATGCTACCTTAAGCCTGTAGACTGTTATCGGTGATCTGCCCAATAAGTATATCATCTGCAAATTTTGAAACTTTGTTTGCATAACAGTTTTTCCCAAAATAAAAACAATATTTATAAAATTTTAACAAAGTAATATCACAATTTGCAGGTGTTTCCATTGAAAGGTGGAGCAGTAATAAGCAGTAATTCTAAAATCTCTTCGCTAAAGACTTGAGGAGGATGTAATGGAGATACAAAATGTTTTGTGTTTTAGATTGGAGCAGTTATTCCGGTTGCTTCTACAGCGTTCACTGATGTCCTTATCAATAGATAGAAGCAGGTGATAGTTCACAGGCAAAGTTGCAGATACGAACGAGGGATTTCTGGGAGAGAATCATCGCAGAGGACTTCACAGATAAATTATGGACTTTGAATTTCAGCATGACCCAGGATACGTCTAATGAGCTGTGTGATTCCATTGAACCTCTTGTAGCACCAGCTTTTCACCACTCTGGAGATAGTTCATACATGGAAGCGAGTGGCCATTGCCCCTTACAAACTGACAACTTGTTCCTGGCTCACATCTGTTGATGTGTAAAATGTTACAATACAATTGTTACAAGTGTTACACTTTTGTGATATACTTCCGTATTGACCACTTCATGAGAGTGCAAAACCTTTAACCGAACCTTTGAGAAGTTTTTGGAAATGTAGTTTGTTTTTTTTTTTTCTGTTGTACTACTGCAGCATTTTTCTTCTTTGGGGGGGGTAATGGAAATGCAGCTAGTAACGGTTGGATAATTTTGATAGCCATGAGAACAAAAACATCTAAAGAAAAGTTTTAAATGCCCTTTAACAAGCCCGGAAAGCTATTCCTGAATATTACAAAAACAGATTGTCTCAGAGAGTAAACTGTTTTTGTCTTAAATAAACATATTTCCTTTAATGTTTAAGCATTTAAAAAAATCACTGTAACTCTGTCTAATTAATACATGATACGGTAGAGATTATTCAATACTTTTACATAAACTCTGCTTATTAAACCTCCCCCATCAAAGCATGTAAGAGATGTGCACTTACTCCTGCAGTGCACAGTGTTGAGCCTCGGCCTTGAACACACATATTGGCACACAGTATCTTCCATTATGGACACATACTGTACTGCATGCTTTAATGTTAGACTGTCAACTGTGAAAGACTGATAATACCATGGAACATCTATTTGTGTTGAATGATCTGTGTGAATGCCTCGTGTGAGTGTCAGGGGCACACATCTGTGAGTGTCCTTAAATAAAATTCAACATGAAGCCATGTGTCAGTACTGTATACTGCCAGCTGTTCATTTGAGCCTCCTTTATCTCCTCTGATGTAGCAGCCTGGAACAAGAGATATTTGGAAGCAATATTGAACTGGATATGTGTTTTGTTGTACCATCATGTCACAATTTAACAAGCAAGTGGCTGTAATGGCTGCTTGTTGCGATTTGTCTAAGCTGGCGTTCAGCGATACACCTGGAGAGTTCCTCCACGCCCACAGTTCTCACATCAGTGGGTACCAGATGGACACTACAGATAGGGAAAAAGCGTGATCCTGAGCTGCAAGCAGCAATGGAGAGGGTTTCTTTGACTAGCCTGACAGCAGAGCACAGCCCCATGAAACGCACTGGCTGGAGCCAAATGTGCAGTGTGATCACAAGCTTTGCATATCTAATCAGATAAACGTAAACCACCAGGATATTATCCCCAAGCTGCAGAGATGCTTTATTACATCCAGCAGAGATACTAAAGCTCTCGGCTCCAGGCAACGCTTAGGTAGCTGATTGTCCAGGAAGTACATGACCAATCACGCTAGATCACATGCCTATGCCACGAGCCTCACTACAACCTGGTGAAGAGAACCACAAATGATTGTTCCTGCTCAGAAATACGAAAGTAATCTTGTAAACTGGAGGCACGGCCAGCCGTTCATCATTCTAGTTGTGTCTGGGTGCTGCCCATCATGAGCAAATTGAATCATTAGAGGAAAATGACTGAGACGGGCAGGCAGACGTCCTACTTTCTTACAGGTTGATGGACCTTACACTTAAAGTCAACAAAGCATCTGAGGAGAGGAAAGAGGATAAAAGACTACTTTTGCTAGGCTTTCAGAATGCACATAGATTTCTGTGGCTTTGAGTAAGGAAACATTATCCTCTGCAGGAAGCATTCAATCTGGCTTTTCCTTTCATCACAATAAGTTAACTGCTTAATGTTGAAATAAAATGACCTGTAAATGGGGCTGACAAACCACAAACACGTTATATTTCTGGCATTTAAAGGAAGGATCATTCTCCCAAAAGGACATTGGTGCAAATGATAAGTGGACCAAAAGACGTAAACACAAACGCATTAAAAATCGCTATATATGTATCAAAGCGTCATTCAAAGTCTTTGGACACATCTGTTCACACAAATGTGCATGTCTAAAGAGCTGTACATAAGCTTGGGCGTTTTTGGCTGAAAACCTATGAACCTAAGCCTGTTCATATTAAATCATGTGTGTCTTTGGTAGAAACTGAAGAGTGTACAGACAACAAAAAAAGAAGAAACTCAACAAGGTGAGTGACCGGAATGTTAAAATCCTAAACTCTGCAAACAACTCACACCAGAGCTACAACCTCAATATTTGTCGTGATTAACATAGATTTGTTCATGATGATATTTGCAAGGTGAATTACTTTATAGTTCTCAATTTGATTTGCTTATTCATTTTGCAATTAAGGCCAAATTTCTCCTGAGCGATTAATCTAATCACCAGTCAATCAAAATGAAAACATGTCCCATTTTGGACATTACAAATTAGTTTGATGCAACTGAAACAGGCGTGGTGTGAACATAAATCATCATTTTATATAAACTGTATACAAAGTGTTGAGCCACTGATGGCATTATAAAATGTCAGTTTCCTAGCAACAGAACATATTGGAGACCTCTTCTGTGTTTGTACTTTGTTTTTTCTTGCTGTAATGGGGGCTGATGACTGCAGGACATGTAGCAAAGCAAACTGATTAAAATCAGATGTAACGTGACACTTCGGCTCTAAAAATACATCTGATGTGAAATTTGTCTTCGCTGTCACTGCCTGATGGTATGTCATCACATCTGATGACTAACTGCGCAGACAAAATTATTTTGTAAGTTAGAAAAGCCAGGGAATGATGAATTCTTGATATTCACACTGAGTAAAAAATAAAAAGGAAAATTGTAGATTTGCATTTTGTTTTACAATTCCTTCATGCAACATTAATAAGACTTATGTTTGAGTTTCAAAATGTCACAAAGTAAGAACATAAAAAATACTCACTTTTCACACCAGCACACCAGAGCAGGCTCTGTCAGGTTTACTCCCTCAGTGTTTTTATTACTGAGGTATTATGATTCATTGCTGACTACCTGCATTGCTGACATTAGGTAATACGTCTAAAAACTATAACTGTGAAAACAAAGACATCTTCCTTTAGAAATAAAAACGTTCGGTGCTAAAGGTGATTTGAAAAATACCCACAACAAAGGTTAAAAGAATATGAGCCCTCTAGAGGACATGAAAGCAGCTGCACAAGGACTCTAAAAATATGGTTCATCAAGTTGGTGGTTTTGTAGACAGAATGTATTATACTGTATTGACAAACGTATTTGTTGTCTTATTTGACTCATCATAACCATCAGTGAAAACTTGCTGTTGGTTGAAGGAGAGTAATCGTTTTCCATGAGACATTTATCATTTGAAACACTTGAAAATGTTTGCTTTGACATGAACATACTCATATGAGCTGTATTTTACTAGTTGCAACACCTTTTCTCTATCTGACATCTGGTTGTATGTGATATCTCCTTGTCAGCGTCTAATGAAGGAAAATGCTTCACAAAACAAAAAAAGAGTGAACACTTGGATTAATATAGACAGTCTAGCTCTAACCTCAGGCTAAATCAGTACAAGAGAACCATTCAGTCGCCACTGAACATCTGTGGTTATTAAGTCCCTGTCTTTGCATTATGAGTCTATCATGCTGATGTTTTTATAGTATTGACTGCTGTATGTGTAATTCAGATTACTGTGGAAAATATAACCACAGTTTTTTAACCGTTTCTTTTCATTTGTTTTGTAACAAACTTTCAAACAACTATGTATTATTTACAGATGTGAATGAGATGTGTGAGTCTGCTGGACCATCATGTCCTTTTAGGGGAATCCAAGTTACTGTTTCTCTTCCTGATTACCATGGCAACTATGAAATCAGTGTAATTTTGGACAGAACATTCGTCCTGTACGCCATCTGTTTCTCCAGTATAGAGGTTGGTTTCTCTTTTCTTCTTCTTTTTAACAAAAAAAAAGTCTTTGAGGTAGAAGCAGAGATAGGAAAAGGTTGGCAGAGCACCAAACAGATTCTTTCCACTTGTTTATGTAAATTATTCATGGTCCTGATGCATTATGCATCCGGCATGAGGCACACACAAATCAAGCAGTTCTGTTTCATGTTTTGTCTTCATGTGAACAGGTTGTAATTTGGCAGAGCCACAGTCATGCACCAGGTACTCCTGGAACTGACTCCAGCTTCCGTCTAACTACAGAGATGAAGCTGAGTCCTTTTCCTGTGTGTGGTTTGGCAAATCTACAGATGATAATATTGAAAGTATTGTGAATATTTCCGCTATTTGTTGTAATTTATGCTTTGTGTATAAGCTAAAGCATTGACATCTGAGTGAATGATGGATTTAAATGGTCAAAAGTTGCCAAAAGATCCTAAATTTCACCATGAACATTCAATACAGTAATGAATTTGTTTTCCTGGTGGACATCTGGGCCAGCAGAACTTGTCCTTCATATATATCTTTTCTCTGTTGGAGAGAAATGAAATAGATATGTGTCTTGTTGTTTCAGGCGATAAAGCAGCAGAGAGCAGCCAGGTGCCCTCAACCTCCTGCCTTAAAGCAATAACTTCACCCCGTTTCACTCACTCAAAGTCATCACACACAGTTCTGCAGCATGGCAGAGCAGGATTAAGTCAATTACCCACACCCACTGGCTGCACTTGCTGTCTTACAGGCACTGATGCACAATCCAAATAAAGTAAAACTAGCCTCTGGTGTCCCA
Source organism: Craterocephalus stercusmuscarum (assembly GCA_037177115.1). NCBI lineage: Eukaryota > Metazoa > Chordata > Actinopteri > Atheriniformes > Atherinidae > Craterocephalus > Craterocephalus stercusmuscarum. The sequence continues at coordinate 8,179,076 of JBBDHI010000024.1, forward strand.
CTGTGCAAAGTGCAAAAAGGCTGTCTCACAGATATTTTGAGCCAATTGTTCAGAGTACATACTGTATTAAAATCATATAGACACAGCTGAAAATAGTCCAGAATATATTACTCTCTTTCTCCTCCTTGGGGCATTTGCTCATGCAATCCAAAAGGACCTACAGTAACAGTTTGAGGAAATCCTACCTCAAGTGTTTGTGTGAGCAAATGCATTTGCAGTGGAGAAACGGTTCCCCTAAAGGTAACAGCCATGTTGTAAAAAAACGTATCATAACATAATGATGTTCACTGGAGAAATGTGACAAAATGTTTTCCCTTTTCTGATGAGGGAAGCTCTTTATTTATTTATTTCAGTGATTGAAGCCAAGCTGTAATGAGCGATGATACAGCAACAGCCCAGCAGATTATATTCCATCCACTGCGATGTCAGAATTATTTCTCACAACCCTTAATAGATATCCTGATTTCAATGTTACCAAGAAAACAAATCATTTCAGTTGATATTTTGTCAGTGAACAGTGATGACTTTTTGATTTGTTACACTTGCGCGACTATAAAACAAACCAGCTTGGATAATGTTTTCATTTATATTTGCAGCTTGTGAGGAAATTACTCTGCTCACCTGAAGAGGGAACAAGTGTGTGAGAAGGAAGACACATTGTCTTGCTCACTGGTGATTCTCATCCAGTCTGTTTGACCTTCAGTTTTATGCGATTAGAACATTTTCTTGTCTATAAACATACATCAACAGTCTGTACAAATTATCCAATCAGAGGACTGGATTTCTCTAATAACACCAAAAGTAATAGGATAGTTTCCTCTAAAGCAATTTAATTGGCTTCCTGGACTATTCCCTCATGCATCCACAGTCTGGAGTTGAGTCCCAGTGCAGCATTTGTATTTGTAATCTGTTGCTGTGAACCTGCAACTGCTAGTTAAAGAATCTCTCAATGAATGTGAAATGCTGGGGGAAAAAAAGGGGAAATCCATCACTAGACATGTTAGTAGTGACTAAAATAATAGTTTGGTAAATATTGAGAGACGAGAAGATACTGCTAAGCTCTGAGATTCAATAAGACCTGGATGTCCATGGAAGATAAAAGGGATGGATGGTTTGCAGGATCCTTTTCAAAAGTGATGAAAAACCCCTTCAAAACATCCACCGAAGAGAAGTTCACTTTCCCGAAAGTAGCTGTATTGGTATCTCAGTCTAACATAAAGAGAATACCTCAGCAGAGAAAATAAAGAGTTCGCCACAAGGTGCAAACCATACTGTAAATCAGCCTCAGGAGTAGAAAGTCAAGATTAAACTTTACTAACTGGCCTTTCTCTTATTGAGGCCCAAATGAGCATGAACCTCTGAGAGGGGATGGGCAGAAAGACCATAAACAGCCAACAACTGAAAACAGTTGCAGTAAATGTTGGGCAAAGGGCCATGAAAGAGGAAACGCTGATGTTTACGGGGTCCAAACTTCTGCCAGTCATTGTCTGCATAGCATGCCTCACAAATAGTTAGAAATAAATGTTTTATTTACAATAATGTAGCTTCTGAAATAAGAAGAATGTATAAAAATGACTGCAATTCCTAAATGCTTTATAGGACATTTTTGCTCAATTGAAGATCTGCACTTAATTAGCGCTCAGGTGTTAAATTTCTAAATCCAGTGTGAAGCTCGAATCATGAAAATGTTGTTATTACCCAAACATTTCTGGGCCTAACTTTACAAAATGGGGAAACTCACATCACTGTGAGCTAACACACTTTATTCTGCCAAGTCAGTTTCACTTCTGTTCATTCCTTCTTGTTAGAAAATCCAGAATCCTTTCATGTTATTTTTGGTCTGTGAATGCGTCTGGCTGCTCTTACGCATTTGATATAATATTGAAGAGTAGAGTTAAGAATTGTTATGAAACATAAATCTGTGTTTTCTGAATTGTTGACAGAAGATAACTACAAATGTCCCAAATTGTTTAGTAGAGCCAACATTCCAAGAATTCCAGACTTGGTTCAAAATACAATGGTTCAATTAA
>JBBDHI010000024.1:8266387-8276951 GCA_037177115.1 Craterocephalus stercusmuscarum
ATGGATGGATGGATGGATGGATGGATGGATGGATGGATGGATGGATGGATGGATGGATGGATGGATGGATGGAGTGTTAATATGCTACAATGTTATATTTACATTATGTAGTATTATATTTTAAGAATGATACCATAATACATAATTATGTGATTGATACTGTATAAAAACAGGTAATATGCCTAAAAAGTGATTTTTTTCAATTACTTTGATTTGTTTTGTTTTACAGTTCGGGCGTTTGTTGTCTATGAAATGAGTTCTGTCAACTCATTTCATAGTCAAGTAAATTCATTTTTTAAATCCTATCTAGCTTTGTCTTTATGTGTTAAAGCTTGCATTTATTGACCACCTTTTCATGATGAGGTTATGCACATTCTATTTGATGATGTAGTATTATTACCTGGCCTTTTCTTCGCCAAGCATGATGACCATCAGAATGAGCAATCTCACAGGCTATAAGCCTTCCTTCATTCAGAATGAGCTAATTTGGCTGTTTTCACCTCATTTACAATAAAACTGCATGTATTTCTATAAAACGGGGGAGCACAACTGTGTAACAACCAAATCTAATAGGTGGGTTGGAGCATCTTCCCCTTACATAAATCAGTGATATTTCAAGTTTGAAATTGAAAAACTAGGCTGGATAGTTTCACCGGAAGGTTGCAGTATGGGCCAAAGTCCAAAGATAATAGTTTGTTAATTGAAGAGAGTGAAAAATTTGACAACAAATGTGGTGGACATCCAGAAGAAGATTAAGAAGTGCACTTTCTTTAAGAAAAACCTTTGTCTCTGGAATGTTTTATCAAATAGAAAGACACTTAAAGGCAAGATTTGTGATGATCTGCTGATACTGGGCAGCTTCTTGTGAAAAGTATGAGACCCCAAACTGCATAAATTTATTGTTGCTCTATTGTTTACTTGTGGTGAATAAGTAATTTCTTGTTCTGGTGAATTTCTATTCATCTGCCCATTTTATTAATGCAAATCAAAAATGATAATAAAGACAAGCCTGCTGAGGGCTATTAGGATGAATCACAACAGTATAGTTAACGTCTGCAGAGCTGCAGCATTACAGTATATACAGTTATAATTCCTAATGGAACAAACTCCTCCACGGAAAAGACTGATTGTCCCATTTGTATTGCCATCAGATTGCAAAACACTTTGTCTTTGACTTCGTCTGAAACTCAGCATGCGTGAAAAGGTTCCTAATTGCCAAGTACAAAAACAATATCAGACTGTAGATTATCTGGCCTTTACAATCAATGATAACTATGTTTCCCCAATGCCATCAGGAGCTCTTGATGTGGAAAATATAAAGCGGCTGCGAATAATAAGGTGCAATCAGATTGACACCAAAATGAAGCTATCTGGAATAAATGCAGTGTAGATCAAATAAAGATGGCTGGCAGGAGAGAAACAGAAGAAGGTAGGGATGCAGCCATTTCTCTCTGCATCTGCAGGGAGGGATAGTACCCGGCAATAAATCAATCTGGATACGCAGCACAGTTGTGATCAATACAAACCTTTGATTCTGTCCATACTAAATATTACGAGTGGACATTTTTCCACCTCATTTATTCAGGTAAAAGTGCCTCATCATGTTTTTTTTTTTCACTCCCTTCCCAGTCTTCAGCACATCTGCACTTCAGGGGACAACCTGCAAATGTTTAAGTTTCATTTTTCAGTCCATTCACTTGCTGCCATAAAAACTGTTTGAGGTCTATAAAGTCTAAGGTTCTCATCTTCCTTTTCTACAACAATATGAATACTTTGCTTCCCTCTGAGACTTATGTGAAAGTGTGGAAACGGCCCTTTCCTCTATGTAAGTCCTCCTTTGTTTGGTTCTCTGTTTCGATCTCCTGCAGCAGAGATTTGTAGATGATGAGGTTGTTTGAAATTGTTTGATTTCAGCGCTTATGCAGTTTCACTAAGTACCAATTACCTAACAACAGCTCCCTCATGTGGTGAAATGCTGCTAAATCTCTTGTTTCACCAGGATGTATGTGTAATAAAGTTGATAGTTGAATAATGCATTGCACTTCCCAATCCATATTCAGCAGGGTTTTTTTTTTTGTTCTTTTTTATTCCTAATGACCACAGAATATGGTCTGTCTCTGAAGTTGGATCACTTTTACAAAACGTCAACATTTGTCCAGAACACTAAAGATTATTCAAACCCAAATGTCACATTTGCATTCTTGTGGAGAGTCGATACCCCTCCAGCTCTTTGCTTGGATACATCTTTTTTTACCTTCAGGCTAGACGTTTAAGGGAATAGAGCTTCTCACCACAGCAAAGACCGGGCTGTGATCTAAACTAAAACCGCTCAGCTTTCATCTGCATCAGAAGTGAACCAAACCTGATGTGACTGTAAATACAGGAAACTTGTCTTCATTTTATTTGCCAAATCAAAATGCATCCATAGATTCAATCTGGTTCTGCATCCATGAATTTTATGAAGTATTCCTCTTTTAGTTGCATACCAAGATATGTCAGCAAAACGCAGGCATTTCGTATGAGCTCATATCATAAAGCCAACAACAACAAGCAAGGACAGGTCTGCTTTTTCAGCTTCTGGTAAAAGCTTTGTCAAAGAAAGTCCTTTAGGGAGGTCCAGAGTCCAGGACCTTCGCCGTTCTTCCTGGTAGCTCCTGGCCTCCTGGCATGACCTGGATAAGGTCTGATCACACTGCCCCTGCCCCTGGGAAAGGGGAAGCCATTAAGAGTCCCGTGAGAAGGACACATTCAAATAGGAAACCATGCAGAATAAACACAGCGTGAGCTCACCGTCGCGTTCCCATGACCCAAAATGACTGGATGTGAGCTCGTGTGTGTGTGTATGTGTGCGTATATGGGCATGTGTTCAGTGTCAGCCAGATAACAAAGGGTGTTGTATATTGACCCAGCCGACTCCCAGCTTCAGTTTAGACTACAGGTGGTGCCGCCCTTAGATGTTGCTTTGCAGAACATTTGGAAGACTTATTCCTAAAGCTTACTGGCAGTTTCTGCAGGAACATGAATATGATCTTCTGTAAAACACACAGTAACAAAATGTGGAGTGTGAAAAACCAGAGCATTTAAATCATAAACGATCATTTGGTTTCAAGAAATACTTTGTTCGGTTTCATTTTGAAGACGAATAAATCTGAGCCCATAAGAAACAGAGAATTCATACAACACCAAATTAATTGGGGAAAAAAAAGCTTCTCCTAAGGAAATGTGTAAGTAGAAGAATTTTTAAGCAAATCAAAGATTTAGAACATATTACAGACCTGCCTAGGAGACCTAATGAATGGTATAACTTATTAAATGCATCATTAATACCATTTACTGAACATGTTCTATATTAAATATAAATATGTAGAGGGCCCTTACTGCGGGCTGAGTACCATTTGAGATTTTCTTTATAAGTCTTACATACCTAAACCAAAGGAATGCAGCAAAAAAGAATAACAGTATAAAATGACTGAGTTTAAATTATACCTTGTTTTGTCAATGAATGAGATTAGAATCAACATCTGTGTTTTGTAGATTCCAGATACAACATTTTGAAGGATGCATTTTTTTTTAGATCTGTCCCTGACTCCGGATGTGAAATAAATCTTCCTCTGAACCAGCCACTGCCCACTGAGAGGCAGTATTGTTTCATTATTGAGCCCCTCCACCCATCCAGCCCTAAAGCGCTGTCTCTGCTTGGAGCCAAGTCAATTCCAAACAATGCTGTGCAGCCAAACCTAGATTTAATCAAGTTTAAATGTGATGCATCAGACCAAAGACTACAGAAGAGTTCTACAAGATCCCATGCTTACATTGACACAACATAAAATGAATTTCTTTGAAAAAAACAAAAACAAAACATGCACTTTGTTTAAATCTTACATATGTGGTTAGATTTATAGTCTTGGAAAAATATCAGGTTCAATTTCATTATTTCGCGAAGATTTACTATGTGAACATTTTCAGCTTTCAGAGAACATTTTCTCACTTGGTGATGAGCCAGGGAGCTTTTAAGTTTGCCAGCATCCTTTTACCCCACTCCCTTTGCTCTTTAATGTGTAGAGTGAGTCAGTTTTGGACTGAAACAGCTCACATCCTGAGCACGGTGACATGTATACGTGTAATGATGAGCCTTTACAAGAGTAGAGGGGTTTATTGAGAGCTCAGGGGTCGCTAGTGGAGTCTTTGATTATATCATAAATGAAAAAGGAGATTAAGCGTGGCGCAGAGTAAGGTGGCTTTTTTAAACTTGATTATCGCATGTTAAAGGAATACATCTTTTTAGTGACTTCTTAAATTACCTGCCAGAATGAAGGTTAATAGAAATCATCAAGGTTATCTTCACAGGCCAGGTGTGCATGTGTGTGTGTTCATATACCCATATTTTTGCTTCCTTATTTGTGTGTCAGGCCATCTTTTTATGTGAGTGTGTGAATGCATGGGGTGTGTGTTTATATCAAGGGGGATGGGGGGGGGGGCTCACTGAAAGCATGGTGCAGATTAAAAAGGAGGGGTGGGGAGTATGCACAGGAGTAATGAGAAGAAAGACGGAGCCGAGGGTTCCCAAGGCAACCTGCTGCTCCCTGGCCCTTCCGAGCTGGCGTGGGGGGCCCTGTCTCATCGTGTGTTGTGCCTAAGCACCTGCATACTGTTTGCACAGGCAACAGTGATTATTTTGATGATCTCTTGGCTTGCTGGAAGCCCACATCGCAGGCCATTTCCACTGATCTAACATCCCCCTCTGGATGTCATCCATTTATTCAGCTGGAACTGTGCAAAAGAAATGCCACATATGTAGAGACACAAAGACTCGGCCCGGGAGCGGAGAAATAACCAGAGCAGACCTTGAAGTCACACAGAGAATGACGGTTGCAACTTGCTCTGCGCAGCCCCAAGCGATGGATCCCCAGTGGAAAGTTGCAGCCTAATTTCCACACCTTCAATAAAGTAGGGATCCTCAGCGGGAAACCGCTCGATCGATTTGAGTCGATGTGGGAGGATTTCAAAGGACTGACAGCGACAGTGGAGCAAAGTGTGGAACAAGGCCAGATTATCAGAGTAATATCCTGCATTTTACAGCATAATCACACATGTCCATAAAGGGGAGACAGCACTGATGAATAAGGATTACAAAATGTCATTATAAAGGTTCCTTAGCTGGCTACATGGATTGATGCTCTATTTCATTGCAAATTTGCTGTAATTGAAATTTCACAGACTGAACTCTTTTAGGATTAAAGGATTCATTTAGGATTATGGCAGGTTCAAAATGCATCCTGTATATGGCTGACATTTAAGACTCAAAGGCTACTTGGCAGAATTTTGTATTCAATAGAAACAACAAAGCTTCCTTGAACCGTGTAAAAAAAATATAAATATTCAATATATCAAGCTGGAACTAAATAAAGTAAGCTTCATGCAAACTTGTAAAATATCAGTCAAAGCAAAACTGAGAAACTTTTATATCTAGCTTCTACTGAAGTGGACAATCTTGCCCCAGTGTTATATAATAAATAACATCATTTGTATAATGGACTAAGAGTATACACAGTAAAATTTCCCACCACATCATCGTGATACATCCTCAGCTGACATGACTTTAAGACAATTCTTTGTACTCCAAGTCCTCTCAAATCTTATGCTTGCCAATGCTGAATTATCATAATGAATATGTCTAACATACAAAGTCTGACCACATGCGAGAAGGGAAGCAAAGTCTTTCAAACTGACGGCTTCTGCTAAAACTATAACTTCATTTAGAGTGGAGGGAGATATCTGGCTCTTAAGCGCTCACGTTTTCCAGACATCTGAAAACTTTGCCCACATGAGCTGACGTGTGGCTGGTACTGTAGTTTGTTTGGCCGGACAGTGATCCAAGTCAGACCCAATCAGGAAATCAAAACTGTAAATTGTGAAGCATTAAAAGCATCGCAGTGGATTGAAACAGTAAAACGCACCAGAGGGCTGAAAGATTTTTCTTCCGGCTGCTATTACAACTAAATTCAATGCTGTTTTAACTCATATCTTTAAGTTGCAGTGGCCCTTTTGAAAGAATAACAAAGCTACCTTGTAAACACACACATACTCACACTTTACCCCTTCTGAAGACCCCTGCATTTCCTGTTAGTCCCAATAATGCAGGAACAAGCAGTTCTACTTCCTGGCTCTCAGGCTGGTGAGGAAGTAACTGCAGTCTGGTCACACGGTGCTCACTGCCTCCCCTCTACCTCAACCCCACCTTCCCACTCGCCCTCCCTCCATTCTTCACAGTTCTCTTTCATTCAGCTTCTTTCTCAACCTCCAGCCGCCTTATGTCATGTTACCTTTTTCCTCGCTGCTCTCACCTTTGTCTCCCGTCGCCTCTCGCACGGGAGAGGTGGAAAGGAAAGAGAGCCCACCTTTTGAACAAGACGTTTCACAAACACACACAAACAAGCTATGTTTTCCCTCTGGTGGCAGGATGTTCCCTACATTGAAGGATATTTTCACATGTCACTGACATGGTCTGAGGAGCGAAAAAACACTTGTTCTATATTTACTGCCTGTGTTTACCTCCTGTTGTGGAAGTAGGATATGGAAGTTGTTTTAAAAAAGGCAGCTCTTGCGCGATCCCTGAGAGGGTCATTGATGGAGAAGAGGGAAGCGAGGGAACAGAGGATTGTAGTCAATTCAGAGCGAGGGTGCAGGGAAAGTGATCTTCTCTGCGCTCTCTGCTGAAAAATGGCCACTCAACACCCCAAAACTCTTTTATAAATCATTCACTCGGGCCTCCAGAGCGCCATATGGGAAGTTGCTGATGCAGTCCCAGAACAAGTGCCGACAAAGTAGTGCTCTACTCTGTTATGTGTCCCCGTAGACGTGTCATAGCATCATTGTCTGGCTGCGAGTGCTGCGCTCTTTGCTCCGGCGCCCTGTGGCAGGTCCCATTAGTGGTCTCTAGCAGGCCACAACTCATCCCCAGCACAAGACCGAATACTGCATTATTAACCAGCCTCGCTTGTTAAGGCTATAGTGTGTGAGATCAACCTTCAAAGCAACCGGTATGATATGGCCTCATGCATGCACCGGCATTAATTTGTTCATTCTGCACACACACACACACACACATTATTTACTCCAATATAATGCCCGGCAGCTCTGAAGCCCTATGGGGGGAAAAGAAAATGGTGCTCTGGTTACGGGTAACAATGGTGGCATTTAATATAGGTCACGGTTACTAGGCAACCACAAGCGGAGTGGACTGGTGTTGGATTACTGATTGTTTCATAATTAATTACGGATTATGAATAATTGATCGAGAAGTGTGGGGTAATTTACAGCCGTGTGTAAATGGGAGCTACTCCGTTTTAGCCTCAGTGTGTGTGAGTGCATCCGTAGGCAAACCCTATGAATTTATGCATACAGCTATTATCTCTGGGGCAGTGGGTAGGTGATCTGTAGAGGGCATTTTAAACATCTCTGACTAATAATAGCATTTATCTTTATGCAGAAATTAGCCAAAAAGGTTCACTGTTTCCTAACCAAATGAAAATAGTGAACTTACACAGGCAGTTAAACAGGGACATTATTAATCCAAAAAATGCAGGTCGAGGAAGATATTTACCCTATTTGATGTTGTTTCTGTCCTGTAATACAAAAATAAAGTTATTAAAAGAAGCAGTTTTTTTAATGTTAGAATAGAAGCATCAATGAGAGGGGTTTAGAGTGTGTTAATAGAGAGTTAGAAAGAGAGGAAAAAGAAGAGAGGAGGATGTAGGTGAGAGGTAGATAAGCGGCGCGTAGGAGTTTGAGTGGGCTGAAGAGAGGAGAGGAGTGAAGAGGAGAGGAGAGGGACGAATAGAGATGGAAGCAGATCTGAAAAAAGGACCGGCCAGGAGAGAGAAAACTGTCCTCTGTTGAATTTAGTTGAATTTAAAAGCAATAACCATTAAAAACTACAGATACATGAGTAAATGTCTTAGTTACATCTGAACATGTATTCGAGCAAAATAATTTAAGGCATTTTCGTCATTTCTTTAATGATAAAAACGAGCAATATTGCACAAAGATTCTAAAGATTATGAGATGTTGTTCTGCAGGTGTCCAGCAGGGGTCAATGACCATCACAGTCTGCTTTAAATGCGCTGATCAGTCGCTTGTTGGAGGTGAAGGATCTTGGCCTTTCAGATGGATGCATGAATAGATTCAATGAGGGGTGAAGTGAAAGGTGCAAACGCAAAAGCCCCTCACCACAGAGATGAAACAGCAGAAGCTGCACTCGTGTGCAGTTGTTTGATTTTTCAAGTCGACTATCCTTGAGCACCACAACCCGTTACTATGGAAACACAGAGACATGTCAAAAATATGTTTTGACACCATTGTGTTATGGCAAAGAGGAATAGCATAGGGGTTTAGAAAAATGATGGAGAGCAAAGATGCAAAATGAATTGATCACATAACAAACTGTGCAGAGATTTACATAATCAATGCACAACATGCCAGGCATCATTGCATGTGTAAAAACATACTTTTCAATCCTTTCTCGCTGTTTTTATTATCTTTCTAAAAAGGTGACGAGTTGTTTGCAAGGCTTTGACATGACAGCTGTGATATTTAAGCAAAAGAAGCTGGCACTGTGGGCGACGCTGTTTGTGATGTGACATTATGTTTTTCGCCGCCTCTGAAATAACATCAATCCCCGAGCAGCGCTCAGAGGGGGTCTGAAATCCTCGGAACATTAATACAGGACAGAGCGAAAGAGAGAAAAAGGGGAGGAAGAAGTAACGGAAAGAAATGGACACCAACATGTGTGGCATGAGCGGGAGATGCATAAAAGAAGAGAGGGAAGAAAAGAGCGGAAAGAAAATAAAGGAGGGAGGTGAAAGCAGAGGCAAATTACTGCAGTATCATTTTCCTCCTTCAACCCCCACCATCACTCTTTCAACCCCCCACCCCTCTTCTAGCTCTAAGCCAATACATTACACAATGTAATTTCTTTGATCATACACCTTTATGGTCTATAAGGCAGTGTGCCTTGTAGACCGTGTGCTTGTGTGCCATCATTAAGGTATCGTTTAGGGGAAACCTGAGACAGAAATGACAAGCTAATGAAGGGTATAAGAGTTTGACCTTCTCCCATGCAAACATTTGAGAATGAGTTACTGCTCCGTTTAAACTGGGGGGGAGAAAAACCGGAAAATATTTCAATTCTAAGGAAGCATTATGAAGAGAAAAGAGGGTCGCCAAAGCAAAAACATGGGTTCAGGTTCGTACGTCAAATGTCTGAACGGTTTCACAAATTGGCAACAGAGGGCTTTACAGATGGACAAGAAAAGCAAAAAATGAATGAATAAATGAGAAATCAATTAAATACATAAAAGGGTGAAAACTACAGCTCTGGTGTAAAATGAATATTTAAAATATGCTGTTGCAATATGAAGCTGTTGGACATCTACAATACAAGACCAATTTCTTGGTTTAAACAGGAAAACTTAGAATATGAGGAACATCAAGAGTGAAAGATCTGTTTGAGTGAAAGATCCCATTAGGCTGGACCTAGAAATGCTTCGGACCTGTGATGATTCCAGATATTCATGAGAAATGGATCTAGCTACCATTATTACTCCATTCTGACTCCTCCTGTTCAATCCTTTTGCTCTTGCTATCTTGCTTGAAGACAAGAACAAAGCAGTGAATCTGACTGAAAAGCACAGACACTTTGCACACCCATCAAACCAATCAGATCAAACGTTGTATTTACCACACTTTTCATACAAGATGCATCAAAGTATTTAAAGAATAAGTATAAAAACATCATGCTCTCTTCTTCACTTTTCACACATGTATCATCCTCCAGACACACACACAAACACAACACAAACACATCATGTCACTCCTTATTTATAGAAATAAAACTCAGCCTTGGAGTTTCTGTCTCTTTAACTGAAACAGTGTAAAAACATAATTTGAACTAAACATCTTAAAGACAAATGGCTCAACACCAGTGTGAAGAAATGATACCTTGGGGAACCGTCCTCACCAGGAGCCGGCCCACCGCCAAGATCAGGGCGGACCCCCACCACAGCCATGTAGACAGCTCCAGATGTGGAGGATCAACATGGGGAAACACTGGAGCTACAAAAGTTAAAAAGATAAAAATAAAACACAGGATGAGATAATTCATTTCAATTCAATTCAACTTTATTTGTATAGCGCCAATTCATAACAATGTCATCTCAAGGCGCTTCACTGACAATCAGTTTAAGCTGTTTGATTGTCATACATTCATATATATACATACATATTTATAACAAATAGCCTATGTAAGGAATCCAACAGACTGCATCGAAACGAGTCTTTGATCAATAGTTAAATAAGTATAAATAAACTAAAAAGTAATTATAAGAATAGTAAAATCAAACATACATAAAAAACACATCATATATTCATTAAAGAACAGAGATTTAAAATAATAACTAAATAGATAAAAATAAATAAATAAATGAATTAAAATAAATAGATAGATAGATAGATAGATAGATAGATAGATAGATAGATAGATAGATAGATAGATAGATAGATAGAT
>JBBDHI010000024.1:8277051-8287718 GCA_037177115.1 Craterocephalus stercusmuscarum
GATAGATAGATAGATAGATAGATAGATAGATAGATAGATAGATAGATAGATAGATAGATAGATAGATAGATAGATGGGTGGATGGATAAATAAATTAATAAATTAATTAATAAGTGACAAAATAAGAAAATAAAGTGTGGTGCTGATTTATCAATAATATAGTGAATCCATCCAAACACATAAGTTTACTGCTCATTTTCACAGTAGATGAGAACACAATTTACTGAGTAATTTCAGCATTTTTGCTGAGTATGCTGTACTCAAGGTTGAAAGAGTGAGTGTGGGCCTAAAATTAGCTTTCAAAACACAACTAGAGCGCTTCACATGCATTTTGGCAGTTTGCACAGACACTGGCACTACCCCCCTCTCAGTCTGCATGTAAGTTTGACACCGATAGCCCCGTCAAAAATAGCAAATTGCTTATCTCAGAAATACATGTTAATCAGAAGATGTGTTTCCCCTTGGGCTATAGGATTGTACAGTAAGGCTGCCATCAGTTCCTGTTTGGTTTCACAGGGTTGCCCCCAAATAATATGGACAGTACCTCCTCAGAGCTCTGCCCCATACTGGCAATGGTAGGGCTCAATGTCCATCTATTAAAAGGTGTGTATACAGACATGTAAAATCCCTAAATAAAAAGAATTATTGAGGTTACACAGAGCTAAATCCTGGGTTTCCAGGATAATCATTCTCATGTGTTTGTACGTACAGGTACTTTTTTATTCACTGTAACTGTAAATAACAAAGTGGAAGCACACAGGGCAGTGAAGAAGCAACTACAGAAGAGTAGGTCACTCATAAATGATCACAAAAAATCTGAAATTAAAATAGAAACACAGAAAAAGGATCAAAGCTGTTTGAAACAGACCCCTATTTGGGGTTTTGTAAGCAGCTTGGAGGTTTTAATAAAAACAAATATATGTTGTGGTTCAGCTGGTAGATCGTGTGTATATTTAGTAAACAGTAGTAAAGCTGCCACAGGCCAAAGTACAGAGGTTCAGTAGTCTGAAAGCACCTCGGATAAAACTGCAAAACTATCGATTTGTCTATTAGAGGGTATTTATGCTTTATTCATGTGCTCTGACTCAAGTACATGGAGATGCTACACTGTTGTGGAATTGGTCACCATGAACTGAAGGAGGGGGACTGATTTCACCACAAAGAGACTCAGTTTATTGTTGCAATGATGGACTTAGATGGAAATGCATGTGTATACCAGATCCCCATGCTCTCCTGCCCTCATAACCGATTAATTAGAGGACTTCTATCTGATAGGCTGTTGTAATCTCTTTATCAGACCCTCCGACTCTTTATACAATCTTTCAATTAGTCTCCTTGTTACTCCTGTCTTTGTATTTTGGTTCATTTCCCTGCCTCTCTTTCATTTTCATTCTCATATATAAATCTCCTTTTTTTCTTTTTTTCTCTTTCATTCTTTCTAACAGATAACCACATGACCACAGGTTTACTGGCACAGTCAGGAAGGATATACCTGAATAAACATGCACTAAGTGTGAAGCTTACTGCGTGCCCGTGTATTTTCACAGCCCACACACTGGTTCAAACCCCCACTTGTGTGTGTGTGTGTGTGTGTGTGTGTGTGTGTGTAGCAATATATGAAGTGTAAGGTTCTGCTACCGCTTACGAGCATGATTTGCACGGTAACATACACAACTTGGGGTGTGAGTTGGTGCGTGTGTAAACGTGTGGTGTGTGTATGTGGTGTGTGTTGAGTGCACACTGGACAGGTTGTAATTTACAGAGGGAACACGGAGGCTCGTGAAGGGGCAGGACCCAGGGGAGCCATCAGGCTGAACTCGCTGTTCCCGGGACGTGCCCTGGGAAGAGACCCGATGTCACTCGGATAAAAACAACACACACGCCCTGTCAAACTGCAGGGGGGATGGATGGATGGACGGAGAGGACAGCGAGGTGATAAAGAGGATGGAAAAATGAATAATGGCTGCTGGAGTTGAACAGACAAAGAGGTTTAAAGTGATAGGAAGGGTTGGATGAAGACAAATAAAAAGAAAAAGTGTGGGGATTGCAATCTCTGCATCTCTGGAAACGTCATCGTCTGGCTTTGCAGAAATAAGATTAATCAACTCTTCAAGGACTGGGTAGAGCGGCCGGAAATATAAAAAGCAAATTTGGGCTCAAAACGAGTCTGTTTACGTGCCGTCACTTGCTGTCTCTCTTTATCACAGATGAAGCCCAGTTGTGTGGAGACATAAAGAGGCAACATCTGGGGAACCTCCAGTTTTTATGGTGCAACTCACAGATTTATGAGTCACATCAGCAGAGATGGATGTTTGTGTTTGACGCGGGATCTGGAGGTGTGGGAGGCATTTTAAAAGGCCACCTTAAACGCAAAGCGAGGAAGTTCTTATTCAGTTATAAAACGTGTGTTTTCAGCATCGCTGCTCTGCATGAGTCTTTGCCCCCCACTGTTCGCCAATTACAGAGACTTCCTAATGGAAATCCTCTTGTCTCTGCTCTCTGATCCTATACTGCCCCTCTGGGATCGGGTCTTGTTTGTCTTCGGGTGCGTGAGCATGTATGTGTTTGTGTTGCATTACAATACTGTATGCATGCAATGTAATTGGATGGGACTTTTGCAAAAGCATCCTTGGGGGCTGTTCATCACAGGCAGGACCGTTTGACCTGCTGACCTGGTTATTCCAACTGTTATTTTACCCTTTGCAGTGGTCTATCAAGTAAAGCATCACGAAAATTGCAGGCCAGCTGCAAAATAAACACATAATAAAACAGCCGTCATTCTAGCTGAACTTCTCTTTTCATTCTATGAGACATCAATCAGACACAGAATACAAATATTTTCCACATAATTGCCTACACTGATGTTACCTCTATACAGCCAAATCCCTCTAAGAAGGAAAAAACACTGACTGTGTGTGACTAGGTGCGCAGTGAGTTCCAGGAAGAATGATCAAAGCCTCTTCCTCTTCTCAGAGATCAAAGAAAGAAAAGATATTTACTGCTTTGTTTGGTACTGTGGCAGAGAATTACATCATGAGTTGATGAACGGAAGGAGAAACCGATAGGTAAGCAGAAAGGTGTGGCATAGAGAAAAGTTGCCCAAATAAAAAGTCTGAGTTCAAGATTTGATTCAAAGTTAAGGGAACGGCCTCCTTCAGCATGTTTTGGATTCTAGTTCCCATCATCCTGCATGTTCACGGACTGCAGGAGGAAACCAGGGCGCTCATAGAAAACTCATGCAAGCCCATGGCTCTAATCCAAGGAAAAAGACACCCTCAATGGTTCAACACAAGATATTATATCCCATCTTACCACCAAAAGTTGAATTATGGAACCTCAAACAAAGCATAATGTTTCAGCTGTAATGCTTTGCAGACCAAACACTGGTTAGAAAAGCTCATTAACACCAGTTTTGCATAAAATGACTTTTTCTGATTTAGCATGATATTGTTTGTAACACAAACCCAAGTGTGTATTTTTATTATCACTGCAGTATGAACAACAAGAATAAGCATAGCTAACTTTTTTCTTTTTTAGTTTTGAACACACACACATGGACCATGACATCTCTCACATGGAGGCTCTGAAATTGAATCCAGATGAAAACAACAGGTTATTCAATTTTACCATCAGTAAGACAGCCGACAGCTAACCCTAACCCTCTGTGCTGCTGTGTGGGACTTGAGTCTATGATCTGATAAAAAAAAAAAAGGATCTACAGTAGCTATCTCAGAGAATCAGGATTATCAAACTGTGGTCATGGTTTAATGTCCAATCTCACATTTGTAGTTATAGGCTTGTTCCTTGAGCCCACGACTAGTTGTAGCCCTCAGAGAACCAGTTTACTCAACTTTTTTTAACAATTATACCCATATTTACTTTGTTTTTTTTCTGTTTTGTGATGCACTAGTGAGAATAAATATATTCCACTTCAGCTCGCTGAAGATGCCCTGGCTGTTTTTCCCCTCATATTTTGCCTTAGAAGTCTGGATATTTCTTTTTAATTGACTTCACATCTTATTTATTACAGTGACCAAATAAACACTCGCTATAAAAACATAATTTTAAAGAAAAGGCGCAATAAAAAAAGTAATGTCAAAAGAAACGTGTGCACAGAATAATCTGACAGATCTTATCCACACGTCCATTATGAGCTGCAGGGATTATCACAAATAGAGGTTTTATTACTTGTTTGTGCCGAAAAAACACACCTGAGTGTTTTTTCCAGGGAGCGATTAAGGCACAGGGCAATCATTCCAGTTGCCTTGATTGTGCCATTTCATATTATCCTTACCAGAAGCATGGCAGGTGTTTCATTATGTTTGCATCACTGCTTTGTATTGGACTGAAGAGGTGATAGCAGCAAGGTTTTATTACCACCCTTTATCAGCACCCTTTCTCGTTGTTCTGCTTCAGTTATTTGTTAGACATATGCCTGGGCTTTAATGATAGACGAACACCTTGTGATTTTCCAGGACAAAATAAATCATATCATTATCAAAATAAAGGGAATGATTTGGTCTTTTTTTTGTACACCAAAAGATTTCTTTAGTTCTTTAGAATTTCGATAATATTGCAACAACAACAAGAAATTGGAAGACAAATAGAAAAGCTGAAAGACTTTCCACAAATATATTTTTTCATTAAACTGTCATCCACTACGTCTATACGTGAGAGGCAGACTTTGTGGTAGACATTTACAGGTAATTTTTACCATTTTTTACCTATATACTGTATGTATAACCTATCTCCGTCTGGTCCTGGCATGAGGAACTGAAATTGATGGCCATCTCATGGTTCCAACAAGCAGTCATAAGGTGGGCCTCGGGTCCCAGCTGCTATCTCAGCTTCACAGTGAGTCTGCAGATTGTGAATATTTATTAAGTTGGCCAGATAATTGCAGGATCACCAATGTTTGTGTTGCTGCCTCAGGGGCTGAGGGGGCATTCAAGAGGCAAGAAAAAAAAATATGTTTAAAGATATTTAAACATACTGTATGAATACTGCATCACTGCTTCATGCGTAGCCATTTGATTGTATTATTATATAGGGACACAACACAGCAGGATACTGGTTCATATATGCAGTAACATTTGCCATGCTCTTGGGATGGTGTCGGAGAAAAAATGAGAAAGAAAACCACGAACTGACAGGGATAGCTCATGATGAGAGAATGAAGTAAATGTACACATTTTATCAAAGTCTTTCTGGATAAATTCAGTACCCAGTTTTAATCAAAACCATGGTGGGAGTTGGCAACGGCAGGCAGAAACCAGCATAAGTAGCTCTGAGTCTTTTGGCCCCCATGAGGCTTCATGATCCTGCAGGGCCTGGATGGCACGGGGATGTTGAACAGCCCCAGCATCCCGCTCTGCTGAACCAAGTAATTCCCTGCCAGTTGGAGGCTTATAGAACAACACCACTCCCTGGGAAGATGGCTTTCAGCGCTACAACACCCACAAATCACCATTTTCATGGCTTGACTTCCCTTACAGAGCCAGGGCTTTTGCCCCCATGGTATACTTAGGAAGAGGGTTAATTTCCAGGTCTCCTTTGCCCAATGCTGTTAATGAAATTGGGACCTCTCGCTGGACAGGAAAAAACTCTATTTTGGTGGAAAGGAGTAGGACCAGATGGTCAAAGGCCCGCAATTTGCTTCCCCCTACAAATTAGGTTGAATGACATCAAGGCAGCAGCTGGAGAACTGCGGAGGATTAGACGGACCCTGGAAGTTGACTTGTTTTGATTCAAACCACCAAGGGCCTAACAATTTCAGGAAATGAAATTATAAAAGAGAAAAGAGCATTTAAAAAGACAAGATCACACTTCCCGCTAAAATTTCTCTGCATGTCAGCAGCTTTGTATACGTGCTAACAGCTCCTTAGGTGGTGTTATACTCCATCTTTGGATAATTAATTTGGGCTGTTTAGGTGAACATACCGCAGAGAGCGAGTGTGGCATTGTCTTTCCCTTTCCAGTTGTCTCCTTTTCTGTTCCATCTCCCTCCTCCCCGGCAAGCGGCGGCGCGCGTGGCTGCCGAACGCACCCTCCAGGTGAGTTTTCACCCAAAGCGCTTGAATTATTAACCCCGCGGTGGGCGAGCCAGCTCAGGTTTCGGAGTTGATTCAGATTACAGTGTGTATATAAACAGACGTACATAAGCGCACGTACTCTCACACACGCTCTGTTTCGAGTACACACATAAACACGCACAAATACAAAAACACTCCAGCCAGGCCCTTCGCTATGCAGCTTTGTGGGAGGCTATCTCACACCATTATCTGCATATGGGCAACCTCCCTCCCTCTCGCTATCTGCTGCATAATCAAACGTGAATGCAAAACAACTTAATCCTTCCGACTGGCATGCTGTGCCGTGTTGTTGCTATGCTGGCTAGATGTCCTGCACCAGGGTACAATTTCACACCATTGTATTGCACTAAATCCGGTAGTTATGTTTATCCCTCGTTGTATTATGGAAGAACAACTTTCCATATGAAGGAGCAACAGCACTTAACGGGTGATTTAAACATACTTCCTTCATGCTCTGGACTTTTGAGATTTATGCTGCCAAGAACAGGAACTGGGCTGTTTCTCAGTTTGGGTTCATGGCTCTGAGAGCTGAAGTAGTCTTTGTATGCATATAAGGCCAGAGTGTGGTCTACACATGTTTTTTGTGGTATGAAAGAGACATGATGATCCGTTACTTCCAATGACCATTGCTGCTTAGTGAACAAGGTTATGCACACTTTAAGGCAATGTTTAGCTTTCTCCATTTTGTCTTTATGGCTCTAAAATGGCCGAACATAAGCTGCATTTCATTGTAAGCGTCTCTCAGCATTTTTAAATTTGTTCTATCCTAAAACGTACATAGGGATAAATGTATAAAGGTTTTCTTTTTTTTTTTATCTTAGACTTTTTTAATCTTTTTTTAATCTTACATTTTCTGTAATCCAAATTTCTTTGGAATTTTTTGGGGGGCCAAATAAAAATGTTTGCTGAGAATGTGCGCACCTCCAGCATTCCTCAGACCACATGTACATGTAATTTACATATGAGGCGAAATGATCGAGGCAATCTAATTTTACATCAAGTAAAAGAAAAACGTTTTTCAGCATATGTTTCTAGTTTTGTTTGTCATTACTATTAATATCAGCAGCTTTGTATAGGCTGCTACTCTAGAAGGCTGCTCTTGCATTGCGGGATGGCAAAGCTAATGGAACTTTACAGAGACAGCAAATATTTACACATTACGATCAAAGACTTCCGCACTTCTTGAAGCTGCATCATACTTTTCTTTTAGCTTTGTAAAGAACTGGATCCTCTGTAGCCGTGTTGTCCCTGTGTGAGCTGATGCGTCTCTTTGCTCTTAATGTAACATTTCCTTTTTTTTAATGCATTTTTGTTTCACTTTTCACTTAGCAAATGATGTGTAGGATTCCAGAGCTGAAATAACCAAGTTCAACAGATTTAAAGATGACTAATCTATCTGTGTGTGTGAATAGTTTCTGACTATAAAAGAACAACACATACGCATGTTCTATAAAAACTATAATGAATGAGGAAGCTTTCATTATCAATATTGAAATTAATGAAGAAAACAATACGATGCTTGTCCCACCTTGCCAACTTCGTTCTGTGCCAGGCTGGCTTTTCCCCCTCTGGGCTACCGTAGCGGTAGATGTCAGGCACCTGGCCGGCCTCCGGTGCTGCGGTGACACCCGATCACATTTGGCATGGCCTCGGAGCTGTTCATGAATGTTAGTACAAGTGTAATGTGACAGCTCGTTCCTTTCACGTGGCATGCATTTGATGCCTCTACACCAATGATAGGCTCACACTACTCGGTTACAGCAATCTTCACTTGCCAGAGCACAGGAAGCGCACACCTATTCTAATCTTTTCTGCTGAGTTGGATCTGCTGAGGGGAGCAACATCACTATAGCAGAGGCTGCTGAGTACCAGATAAATAAAGTATATGCACTTGATTCATGCATCTATCTGAGATGATCTGAGCTCTTATTCAATCAGACTAAGTTCTAATACAGTAAGTTCTAATTCTATGATGTGCAAACAGTGTTTTTCAGGTTGCAAGCCAACAGACAGATTACAGAGATGCATTGTAGGACCAGATAGTTCTTCGCTTGTTAAACCATGGACAGTAACTGATCAGAGTTAAACATTTTAGATTGTACGTCCCTCAGATTTTCACTCATGAATGAAATGTGTTTCACAGTATTTGCAATTATAAATCATCCTGAATGTCTCATTTAACGAACTGAGCACAGCTAATGACAACACAGTCAATGTGAGCTACTTTTCAACCCACTGTATGAGCTGATACTATTTTGCTTGGTGCTACGTTTGCAGTATACTTTGCTATGCACATCTAGCTGAATAACTTTTATCCATTTTGCAGACATGTTCGCAGTCCATCCTGTCACACTGACAGGATGACAGAGCGGAGTGGTTTACACCTGGTAAGCAAAGAACCGTTGGCTGAATGTGGAGCTGGGTGGGAGAGCCTCTGGGCTTCCACCACCTGCTCCATTTCTCACATTCTGTCACACCTTGGGGGGACATATCTCGTCCGGTCCTCAACCCAATTACTTTGCAACACGTTTAACTGCCATCAAACGCTGCGCAGCAGGGGTGCGAGGGAGCTGCGGAGAGCCAGGCTGTTGCCATGGCCACTGTCACTCAGCAGATTTCCAAGGATGGAGAAAGATACAGAGAGCTCTCTGATTGGTTTCTGTATTATTTTGACCAAGAGAGACATAGCCAATACTCACAACAATCACAGACACTGTTGTTATGTAATTGAACAATTAGAATATGCACATTTGTGGATACTGGCTGGTCCTGCTTGTTCTGTTGGAAGCATGTCAGGAAAAGTGGTTGGAGACAAATTGTAATAAATCTCCATGATTTAACTATCAGATAAAGCATGAATTTAAACTGTGTGCTCCCTCATATGAACTGTGGAATTACAGGATAAGTAAAAAGGCAGGTGCCTCATCAATCTTCATGCTAGAATCCAGGACAGAATCAAGTTATGCTATTTTTTTTTCGTTTTTTTGTAAATAAAATCAATGTTCACCATCTTGCTGCATAATTGTTTCAAATGAGGAAAATAAACAAAAAAAATGAGTAAATGTGTTGTGTCTGGAAAGGCTTAGAATTTAGCACTATAAAAAAAGGCTCAGATATGAAAAGAAAAAACTGGCATGCAGAGACAGAGAAGTGACTAAAGCATCAGCAGCACTTTAAGCCACACACAGAGATGTTTTCCACTTGAACGACAATCAGATATACATGTCAGAGGCATATGAAAATAAGATACCTGTCACAGCTAAACCCTGTCTCCTGCCAAGAATTAACCCGCGAAAGATATCAAGACATGCCGCTGTTAAAGGTAGTAAAAGCACAAAGAGTACAGTTCACATTTAGGCATCTTAATATCTCTTTGACATAAAATTTGCTTAAATAATTAACTTTCAATCCGATTTATGATAATATGCTGAATCTATTCTGGTTAAAAATTATGAGATCTTTATCTGAGGAGCAGAACGGAGAAACCAAATATGGCATTCGGACCAAAGACCCAGAAAAATGTATTTTTTGATGGAAAATATTCCTACATTCAAGGCAGTGTTATTGCTTCACAGCTCGGAGACATAGTAGTGAAGTCTTTTTCTTGATGTTTGAGCCACAGCATGAATTCCTTGAAGCTTTTATGTTGTAATTTAAAAATACAGGGAAGCAATGCCATTTTAAACAAATACACTCAAACAAATTGTGTTACAACTTTATACTACACAGGTGAACAGGAATCGTTTCAGGTGACCAGTATATGAGCATTGTGATATAGCTTAACTGAATAAGATGCAAAGATTCTGAGATTTTTTCACAAAATAAGCCTTTAGATGCACACAGACATAAAGCAAAGACCTGGAAGCAAAAACAATTGAAATGGAAAGTTCAGTTGCAGAAAAGAAAAGACGCATACAAAAAAAATATGGAAAGAAAGGGAATGTTATCCAAATACTTAGTCAGCAATCACTTTAATTGCCGCCACATTACACAGCAATTTGACAAATTGATCTCAGTGTGCACCAAAAAGGTAATTTATAACAACAATCTCAGTCAGGCAAATTTTCCCTCCAATATAAATTCAGAGGAACAGTGACACCGCTCTTATGCTTTTATGCTAGAAACTGCCCACCCAAAATAGCAGGATTTTATGGAGATTTGGATCATGCAAGAGCCTGCTGTATTTTTCCACAATCAAACTAGAAGAATTCACAGAGCGCAGACCTCTGCCAACCAATCGTAATTTTATTTTTGCCAGTGATTGTGGGCATAATTTTTGAGTTTGAAGCTGTGATGGCAAAATTATCCCTATCTCCCCATAAAAAAGACTTGTTTTAAAAAGTTCCTGGATGCAAGCAGTGATCCATATCAGCCCAAATTCCAATAATTTGTTTCTTAATTCCATTTCTGAGATTTCCTGAAAATTTCATCAAAAGCCATTTATACCTTTTTGTGCCATGCTGCTAACAGACAAACCAACACAGCAGGAAACATTACTTCCACCTCTGCTCGAGATAAATAAATCATAAACTGTAATTGTCTTTATAGTTCTTTCCTGGTCTTTTTGGACCACTT
>JBBDHI010000024.1:8348301-8364631 GCA_037177115.1 Craterocephalus stercusmuscarum
GAAGTTGTGGGTGGGGTTTAGGCGTGTGTTCTTTCGATTTGGGGAAAAAGGGGTCTAAGGGTTGACCCCCCCAAACCTCCCCCCCCCCCCCCCCCCCCCCCCTTTCCTTCCTTCCCAACACTCACTCCTGCCAGCTTCGCCTGCTATGCAAGACTCAGGGTCGAGATGAGTGAACTCACCCCGCTGTCACAATCCAGCCTCACCAACAATGAAAGATATGAATGTCTGAAACTAATCCTCAACTGTCAATCATGTGGAAATGACTGGGTTGGACTTGTCAACGCGAGGGTGGAGAACGTATGCAGCCCAAAATCACTAGAAGCCTTAAAACAGGGGGGGGGTTTGAAAGCTAAATTTGTGCCCTTGTCTGTTCTTGGATCATTTGCACTACAAGACGAAGAAGTAGAGGAAAAGTACTTTTTAATCAGCGGGAATTTGAAAAAGAAAAAAAAAAGAAAACCGCAGGAGCCCAAAAGTCAGTGCAGTGCCAGCAAGATCCAAGAGAAAGTGCGCAATTTTTTTTTTCTTTTGATTTTTTTTTATGCAACCCAACTAAAAACAAAGAGACTGAAAACAAGGAGAAGACTGTCACACCACTGCCTGCCTATAAGAAATTTCAAAAGTACAGAACCAATAATGTAATTTTTTAAAAATGATTATTTCCAGAGTTTAATTTAAATACGACACACTGCTCTTTATATGTTTTATAACATTATTTTGTATATAATGCATATTTATAAGGACCAAACTTCTGAAGAATAAAACTTCCTTGAAAACTGTTTTGTCAGTATTTGGAAAAGGAAATTATTTTGAGGTGTTTTTTTGAATAATGACATGGTTTGTGTTTGTTTCATCTGGTTTAAAGCTTGAAATGAGACCCTGCTCCTATTTTTAGACTTTTTGGATGGCGAGTTTGCATTCACAAGTCCTCGTATGTAATGTTTTTGGATGGTACAGAGAGACATAAAGCTCCCTCGCTTGTAGCATCAGCACCTCGAGTAATTCCTGGAAACACTGTTGGCTCCCAACCCTGCTCACCCGCCCCCTTGTTCTCTCTCCGGCCCTAAATTGGCTTGAAATTCAAATCCGTTTCCACGGAAACCACCCCCTCAAGCTGAAAAAACGGTGAAACAAAGCCAGGCGCAGGGGCAAAGGGGAACCTCGGCCCCTCACCCCTCCCTCATAACGCTCGTGCGCACACACACAACCAGCCAAACAGATGCCGTGGGGGGAGCGCCGAGCGAGTCTGCGGTGCCATAAAAACAGCAGCATATGCCAGGCCTCTCACCCCCGTGTGCATGACCCACAGAGTGCACAGACCTGCTCTCGTAAAAAAAAGAAGAAGAAGAAGAAAAAATACTCTCAAGCTCTCGTAGGCTCCCCAACTGCCTGCTTTCCCCTCAGGGTTATGAGCAATATTTCAATGCCCGTTTCTGTACCACCCACTCGAGCAAACAAAAGTGGGGACGGGACCTGGCACCGAGGCTGTTAGCAGCAGGGAGGGCGAAAGCAGATGGGAGTCAGTAGATCAGCGAGGAATCCACATAAATAAAAAAAGATCTCGACTGTTGAAAAGTTGACATGTCAGAACATCTGATTAATCTCACTGACCTCTTGCCCTTCGTCACCGTTGCATGAGGCTCCATACGATACACGGCACCCGTGGATTCCTCTCTTCTTTTTTTTCGTTTAACTCTCGGCAATGTGTCATCCATATGATCCAAACCCCCTCTGCCTCTAATTAACAGAAATTCTGCAACAGTCAGCGCCCCCTAATCAGCAGCAATCAACACTCGGCAGAGAATCTGGATGGCTTTTTCCCCTCACACACATCCTGTCAGCTGCTTGACCTGGGCATCCTCATTTAAACGCTTAAAAAAAAGAAAGAAAGAAGTTTGGGAAAGGAAGTTTCCGGGCAAGCTCAGGCAAAACATACATGTTATCGCAATGATTAATCATCCAGTTAAGCCCCTTGTGCTTTGGTGTGTTACCTGACCCAGCCTGATAGCGCAAAAGTTTCTTCCCACCGTCATCAAACTCACACCTATAAGCAGACACACACCCTCATTTTACACTCGATCGCACATGCTAGGGCTCTGCTCTTTGGCCTCTGGGTGTCCATAACATAGCCAGGCATTTTCATTGTGTTATAATCACAGCATCCTGTTTGTGACCCAGTGACATCAGATCCTTTTTCCTCCCTGATTAAAAAATGCAGAACAGGCCGGCGCGGGCCAGCGCTTTTTCTCACGCATCGCCTTCTTCATTCTTCGCTCGCTTGCACAGACGATTTGGGTTTTCAGGAAGCAACCTCAAAACAAGTGAGGGCGCAGACAAGCACCCTAATCAGCATTACTTGTGCTGAGGAAATTCGTGGATTTCTGTCATAAGGCGAGCAGATTGCAAACGGCAGCCTGTTTTTAATGTGGAAGTTCCTCTGTACCACCTGTTTTTTGTTTACCTTCTCAAGAGGTTGCTCACTCACAATCAGGAGAAAAGACCATTGCTCGGCCTTTCTGTCCTGTCTGCAGTACACGGTCATTTTATCGAAACCCCTCATTTTGACATAAAGAAACCGAGAAGGGCTTTTTGACTATGCATGTAGGGGCTAGAGACCCTGAGGGGTCATTGCTGCTGTATTTTTCCTTCTCTGAGGTAAAAAAGGGAAAATTTAGTTATTTCCTGATATGTAATTTAAGGCAAGGCAAGTTTATTTATATAGCACCTTTCAGGTTCCAGACAATTTAAAGAAAATGTTATATTTCTGTTTATTTAGTTGTGTTTTGCTGTTCTGTGAGCCTCGGTTGGCGCAGATATGCCATCGCTGGCCCTGCACCCGGAGTTGTCTCATTAATTAACACTAGGTGTCAGTAAGAAACCCACACACAAGAGCTAGGTGATCAGATGTCCTGATAAAACCCCAGGTATAAACAGGTTCAACCTGCCGTAATCTAACAGCAGCAGACTGTTGTGTTCAACTGATTTAAGGAATAAATCTGCCACAAATTCAGACAAATCCAGTTAAAAAATTCAAGACACTTTCTTTTTGTCACTGGCCTGCAACAGCAATCCTGCTCTGCTGGAACAGCTTTAAGACCCAGTAGGCATGTCTCTGCAACCTGAGACGTCAAGCTGCTGGAATACAGAGAACATGCAGATCGTGCTCAACGACATCATGTTTACTGGTGTAGCAGGGTTGCCTTGTTCTTTAACCAGTGCAGTGCCTGTGCTTATTTAAGGGTTGATTTATGATTTTATGTCAACATATATGCCAAGAAAGTTACCATTTCACAGTGAAAACACATAAATAACAAGAGATCAAAAAGTTTTTGGCATCTTGTGGTGAGATCAGCTTTGGGATTTCCACTGAGGCAGGACATACTGGGATGGAAGCTTGTGTCTGATGGAGGGTCACTCAGATGCTTTGGTTTGTTCGCTGCTTTTGAAGTGTGTGGAGCTGATACAGTTCTCTGGCCTCTTATCAAGACAGATAATGCCAGCTATTTATAGATAATCTATTTATTGAGCACAGATGAGCCTCAGCTATCACACCATATAAAAGCTATCAGTAGCAGTGGGCATTTTTTGTGCATTTGTTCAGTTCCTGCATCTTTATAATCATCTAGTTGTCCTATCGTGTCTACCTTCTAGGGCTTTTTTCTAATTTCTGGCTTTTGCTGCATTCAAAATAGTTTGTCCAAAACGCTGGTAAAACCTGATATAAACTCCTAAATCCACTATTGAACCAGCATTTGGCAGTGTACAATGTTTTTTGACAAGCAGGTGTGCATAGGAGCCTGTTTGTCTGTGGATGTGTTTGCAAAGCAGGAATAATTCTGCCAAAATACATAATAAGTTTCCCTGTTTATATCATTCTGACCCATTGGATGGGCAAGTAATAACATATGCAGTGTCAGGGTGACCATCCTTTCAGCGTTAAACATTTAACAAATACACAAACTGTGATCAAAAAAACAATAGTTAAAAGAACGCTCTATGTTTCTTCATGTTTTGCTCAACGATCACATTTGCCATGAACCGAGATTTGACCTTGGTTTTACTGTTAGATGTTAGACCTCTCCTAGTTGTTTACAGCCCTCACATGCATCACACGTTAACAGCCATATAAGGGGCTGGTTAACTCCCTCGCGTCAGCTTTGATTTCCTTCATTCCTGAGCCATCAGCAATATTTCTAGCTGCCTTTGATGCAATTTTAGCATAATGGGTTTTCTTATTTGACAAATTCAGTAAGTTAATATATCGTTCCGATATGTCTGAGTCGTAAATCAAGAATGATGCAATGTCTTGGTGCGTTGCTGGGTTGTTTCACAGGCCCTGAAATGCTCTGGTAAATTGCATCAGCCAGATAAGATGACGAGAAGGACAAGACAGCCAATCACAAATAGAGTCCGTCTGATGGACAGTTCAACGACCAATCAAGTTGAAAAGAACACCTACGTCAAAAAAGAAAAATAGGCCAATTGCAAGAAGAGTTGCGTTTTATATCCCGCCTCATTCGGCGCACCGAAATATCATTGGGTAGAATATGAGCTAAGAAAGTATTTCTTCAACCTAATTGGTCAGAACCGCTGAAAGGGACTCGCCTACCTGTCACGTACCATATAAATATAGGAACAACCTTCGCCATGTTTATCGAGGAAACGCGTCAGACCAGCATCAACATTCCGACGGGGGCACACGACGTCAACTGGCGCGTTTATAACGATTACACCTTTTAAACCTCGATCTTAAGATTCGCTAACATTAAATTTACACTACCAACGGTCGGCACGGCTGCTGGCCTGAGCGATTTTTACCCTTTTTACACCGTCGAGTCAAAGGCCCAAGCGGCTGCCATGGATTTTTAAGGCATAATGCGGCACCTTTAATGCAATGGCAATGCATAGTGCAAGGCAAAATCAACTGCGAAATTCCATCTTCGCAACTGCCAAGCAGTTGGGCTCAAATACCGTCCGCGGTATACCAGCGAGCCAACCGGTACCGCTCCTGCTGGACCGGAGGAAGCTAACGCTAGCTAGCTAGTCATCTCAGCCACTACCATCGCAGGAAAGAAAGTGATCCATCTATTCATCTGAACGTCAACACTACTGATCAAAATGAAGCCTCAAGACATAATCGCTGGGAAGACCAGCCTGTGGATCTTCGGGTACGGGTCGCTGGTGTGGAAGCCTGACTTTAAGTATAAGAGGAGTGAGGTCGGTTACATTCAGGGCTACAAGAGACGTTTTTGGCACGGAGACAACTTCCATCGTGGAAGTGACGAGTTGGTAAGTTTTGATGGTTGAAACATTTATTTTTCAGTTGGGGATATTTGTCAGCTGCTGCTTGAGGTGTTTTCCGCGAAGTGACCCACTTTTCTTTTTCCCCCTCAGCCCGGAAGAGTGGTGACGCTGATCGAAGACGATGACGTAAGTGGAAATGTCAGATTTACTATTGGCTTAGTGATGTAAAATCTACAGTGGAAATTTTCATGTAAAAAAAAAAAAAAAAATTCCCTCACTAAATTCAGACTTTTTGGGCTGTCTCCTCACAGGCGACCACTTGGGGCGTAGCGTTTGAGGTGTCAGGCTCACAGGTGGAGGAGTCCCTCAAGTACCTCAATGTCCGTGAGACGGTCTGCGGAGGCTATGCCACCAAGATCGTGGATTTCTACCCTGAAGGGGAGGACGGGTCTCCTGTTCCGGCGCTGGTGTACATCGCCACCTCTGACAACCCTCTCTACCTGGGGCCGGCCAGTCCGGAGGAGATCGGTGCCCAGATCGCCGTGTGCAGGGGGAAGACCGGTTTCAACCTGGAGTACCTGCTCCGGCTGGCAGAGTTCATGAGGAACAGCTGCCCACATGTGGAAGACCATCACCTGTATTCCATTGAGAAAGCAGCTCTGGCCATGATGTCTTACCTATTGGCATCTCAGTAGCTCGTACCCTTCGTTTCACTAGCTTTCAGTGGATGCATTAATCACTAAGAGGCTTTTGTCTGTCATGTCTTCCTGTTTTTTATTTTTTTAGGTTCAATTTTCCATCCAGTATCTGAATGAATGCCACTAAGGTGATGAAAGGGAAGCAGAATAAACCTCTTGGATGTGCATTACAACTCAAAAATTGTGCAATCATTGTCAACGGTAAACATTGTGCTGTTGTGGTTTGTTTGGGTGTGTTCAGTTCTAACTCCGTCCCATCAAGTCACGATACCTCAACTTGAGTTTTAAAGTGAACTGCAATGTAGATGGCTGCTGGGCTGTTTGAAAGAACTACACTTCTGTCCAGTTAAAAGTGAAAATGGCAATAAAAAAAACTGAAAAAGAA
Organism: Craterocephalus stercusmuscarum; assembly: GCA_037177115.1. Classification (NCBI taxonomy): domain Eukaryota; kingdom Metazoa; phylum Chordata; class Actinopteri; order Atheriniformes; family Atherinidae; genus Craterocephalus; species Craterocephalus stercusmuscarum. Next base: position 8,354,629 of record JBBDHI010000024.1, read on the forward strand.
TTTGTGTATTCATTTTTAGCCAGATGTTTGAAGCATTTTAATACAATAAATGGCAATGTGCCTGGAAGATTCATTTTGGCTGAAGTTAACATTTCCCACACTGGAAGGCTTACTCAGTAGGACACGCTCATGTCAATCCTGCATAGGTTCCACCCACTTATTAGAAACTGTTTTACTGTTAATTCAGTTGTGGAAACTGGACGCACCATTTCACTCTGGATTTGGTTCCAGTTTGGACTCTGTTGCTCACTAGGAACATCCAAAGCCGTTTGTCAGAGCCGGTTCCTAAAAGGAAGCATCCTGGCACACTTCCAAACACTACTGCAGTCTGGAATTGATGCAAGTTCAGAGTCTACCTAAAGAAAAGCTGCTGAACTTCACAGAAAAATAACATGTCAGTGTGAATCTCTTCCCTCATACCATTTTCATAATGCCTTTGGTTGATATAGAAACACCAGCTTTTTCAAGTGATCTCTACATCACATGTCCCATTTTCATTCGTCTGAGGGGAAACAAAGTTCCAGGTAGAAACTTTAAGGAACGCCCTATGACCTTCCATACGGAAGTAAAAAAAAAAAAGCATCACCAAATTAAAGGAATGCAAACTACTCCTAAAGCCCCTCCCTGCATCATCATCACACACCAGATGTTGAAAATAAGAAAAACCTGAAAAACAATAGCACCACATAATGACCTGGATCCCACACTGATCAAACTTTAATCTGTCAAGTTTAAAGTCAAAATTCTAATAAAAACTGAGAAAATGCAGGTATTCATGTAGTGAGTTTAAAGGTTGGCTTGAAGCATTTTACTAAGATTTTATTTCCATATCAGAGTTTTAATAAAGTTTTTTTCTGAGAAAATGTCTCATAAATAGCAGTGTGACTGGAAAATTCCCTTTTGGCCGAAGCCAACATTTCTCACTCTAACAGACCTGCAGTCACATTCAGCACGACATGACTTTCATGTCCACCCTGCACGGCCTCAGCCTGCTTTATCAGAAATGGGTTTATTGTAAACGCAGTCAGAGAAACATGGCAGGCAGAAGGAGCAGTTGGGTGGGGTTTGAACCCCAGCCTCCTGGGACAGATTCGTGTCTGCTGGCCGGCCAGTCAAAGGGAAATCCCTGTGGCCACGCAGCCAGGGCACATGACCGGTGAGTTTCATAGTGACAGGAGTTGACTCAGCTGTGCTCACCAGGAGTTTTCAAAACTGTTTGCAGCTCCCTGAAAGGAAGCATCCTGGGACACTCCCTGTCACTGACCGGAGTAGTCTGGAACTGATCCATGTTAAGAGTCTACCTATTTAAAAAATAAAAGGAATGGTTTGGATGAGCTCACTTCTGACTTTGGCCCAGTTGACTCAAGGTGCCTCAACTTGTTTCCAAAATCTTTCAGCTGGACACCAATATCTTGAAAGTAAAAGATTTGTCGTACCACATATGTTTTACATGAGGCATCCTGTACTGATATCACTAGACTGCAATCTCAACATCATAAATGTGATATAAAATAATTAAGATAAGTAAGATAAACATAGATAGATAAATGCAAAAGAAATCTGATGTGTTCCGATCCGTGTGTTAATAAAATACTTTATTAGAAATAATGGAAAAGAACTTGTGAAAATAAATAGTTTAGATTTGTTTTGTTTTGGTTCTGTCCTCTTAGGACAAGGAACCTGTTCAGCTTGTTTTTGCATCCAGGTGCAATGTAGATGGCTGCTGTGACTCACAGGGTTACATTACTGTTCACTGGCAAGTCAAAAAGCCAATAAAAGTGGAAACAATGCTTGTGTTTGCATCTCCGTTGCTGCTGTGATGGGGGTTAGCCAAATTAGATTGCAGCATTTTTCTAAAATTTCATTTTCATATGAATGTCTTAACCTTAAAGTAAGTGAAAATAATCTCAATATGAATAAATAAGTCAATATGAGTAGAAAAGCCCTTTATGTTGAAGCTGACATAGCACATGCTCAGTGATGTTTGCTGGAATCCTGTTTAGCAGGATTTAACATGCATGTCTGCACTGCCTGCAGACTTCTGCAAAGTGAGCTGTTTATAAGAAACGTAGTCAGAGTGAAACCTGCAGCAGATGCTTTCACTTTTGTTTTTTTCCCATATTAGACTGTTGTGTTTGGAGCATCCTGAGCTATTTTTATAGGTCCGCCATAAAAGCGCTTTGAAACAATCTTGGACCTGATTCAATTCAGTTGTCAGCCCAGTTCATACCACATATAAAGCCAGAAGCAAGGGCTGTCTTCAGAACTCTGCACACTGAGCACAAAGGAGATTCTGCTGCTAATTGCTTTCCAAAACATTTTGCACGTAGGTGCCAGTGGTATTGATCATAAATATCTGACCTTCTGATCTCTAAAAGGTCTCTGAATTTTTCTGAACCTCAACACTATTGATCAAAATGAAGCTTCAAGACCTGATTGCCGGATGGACCAGACTGTGGATCTTCGGGTACGTGTCGCTGGTGTGGAAGCCTGACATCAATTATGAGAGGAGTGAGGTCGGTTACATTCAGGGCTACAAGAGGCGTTTCTGGCAAGGAGACAACTTCCATCGTGGAACTGATGAGTCGGTGGGTTGTGAATATTTTTTTCATTTTTTTTTTTATTTCAATGTTCTGGTGATATTTACAGTGCATATGTGAAACAGCAAAATTATGAAAAGAAAAGCAACAACAGATAAAACAGGAAAAGGAGACAGCGAGACCAAAAAAATAAGACATAATAGTGTTGTAAGAAAAAAAAGAGGAAAAAATGGGAGGCAAAAAACAATGATAATAGAAAAAGGAAATAATGAATATATAAATAAATAATGTCAATCAAGAGACTCGTGATAAATCAGTTCAAAATAAGAATTAGCAAGTCCTAATATGCATAAATGTAAAAATCTATAGGTTAAATATACTTAAAATAATAATTATAATTATGACTGTGATAATATAGAGTTATGATTAATTATATTCGTACATTATGAGGGAGGAATGAATAGTTTGCTGCTTGGTTCCCACGGCATCCATCATGTGACCTACTTCTCTCTCCCCCCTCAGCTTGGAAGAGTTGTGACACTAATTGAAGACGATAACGTAAGTAGAAACGTACTCATCCTACTGACTTAGTCACCTAAAACCTTCAGTGAAACTAAATTCAGACTTTTTGGGCTGTCTCTTCACAGGCGACCACTTGGGGCGTGGCATATGAGGTGTGCGGTGCACAGGTGGAGGAGTCCCTCCAGTACCTCAATATCCGTGAGACGGTTTGCGGAGGCTATGTCGCCAAAATCATGGACTTCTATCCTAATGGGGAGGACAGGTCTCCTGTTCCGGCGCTGGTGTACTTAGCCACCTCCAACAACCCTCTCTACCTGGGACCAGCCAGTCCGGAGGAGATCGGGGCCCAGATCGCCGTGTGCAGGGGGAGGACTGGCCATAACATGGAGTACCTGCTCCGGCTGGCAGAGTTCATGAGGAAGAGGTGTCCACACGTGGAAGACCATCACCTGTATTCCATTGAGAAAGCAGCTCTGCAGATGGGGCTCTACCTCATGCCTGCCCAGTAGCTTGTCCCCTTTGTTTTTACTGAATTAAGCTTCTCTCTTTATTTTAAATCTCTAATGAAGACGCACTTTAGCAACAAGGCTGGCACCAGCTGTGCAATGCTTTTTTTTTTCAGATATTATTCTATTGATTTTAAATCATGTATTGTTATTATTTCATCACATTACTGTCATGCATTTAATTAATCTTCGTTGTTTTTAAGTTTGTAAAGCACAGTGGGGAGCATTAGTTGTTGGAAATCAATTGGGGGACTGGAGGAACCCCCTGTTTGCACACTAATTGAGAAAGTATAAACATTGGTATTTAACGTAACTCAAATGTAAAAAAATATCTTCTTGCGTTTATCAAATTCTGAATTGTTATAATTATTGGAATTTCCTTCGTGGTTGTTCATTTCCACTCTGTTTTTCTGTTCAGTCGGCAGATTTCAGCTGCTGCTACACCCGTGTTTGATCATTGGTGTTTGTGTGTTTACTTTGTCATTTGCCATTTTGCCATTCCTTCCTCTCAGAGATAATGTACTGTAGAACTACTTAGTTTGTACTTTGACCTTGATCTTTCATACCAATATTCCTGTTTTCCATGTTTACTCTTCTACACAGTGTTAGGCCTACTAAATGTCACAGAAGTGACCAAAGTTAGGCATAATTAAGCTTAATTGTGCAATTATTGTCAACTGTTAACATTGCAATTACAGATGTTTGCACGAACATCTGAATATGTCTTCTAAGTCAATTTACCTCAGATTAAGTGCTATTTAGATGACTGCTGTGATTAACAAAACTTTATTTCTGTCCAGTTTAGCGTAAAAATGCCAATAAAAAACGAAGAAAACACATCTTTGTAGCTTCATTGTTGATGTGATGATGTTAGCCAGCCTATATGAGATAAATTACTACATTTTTAACATTTCACAGAAACTTTATTTCCATATCAACATTTAATCTCTGAATTACTTAAAAGGATATCAGAATTATGACAAAGAAATCACTTTTTTGTCCAAAGTTGACATGTCCCACACCTGTAGTGCTCGGGTTCAGAAGGGCATACATGTCGTACCTTCTTAGAAATGGGTTTGCTGTAAATTCAGTCAGAGTGAAACATGAAGCACATCCTTGCACTTCAGACTTTGTTCCCGAGTTAAATGGGTCATTCTTGCCAGGAGCATCCAAAGCTGTTGTTTCAGAGCAAGACAAACAAACACTGGACACTCCCGAACACTGACTGGAGCAGTTTGTACCTTGGAACTGATTCAAGTCAAGAGTCTGTCTTGGCCCAAGGGTTGATATAACTGCTGGCTGGGATTAAATCCAGACCTGGAAGTCCTGTGTTTACAAGAACGCTTTGTGGTCACACTGGTGAACAGGAGGAAAAGTGTTGCTAAGGTACTCATAGTGATTAAATCTAAGATCAAATCTTCCCCACATTCGCCTACCTAAAAATATATTGACCTAAATTAAGGCGCACTTGCAACCAGCAACATTTCTATTACTTCTCTCAAAGTATTTAAAGGTTAAACACGTTAATTAACGGGGTTATCTACCCAAATTAGAAATAATTGATTTCTCAAAAATGTAGCCTGGCACTAATGAGCCTTGCATAGTTTTTGGTTTATTTGCCGGTGATTATGATTATGAAGCTCTGAAGATCTCAGTTTCCTCTCTGATGCATAGATTCAGAAAAACCGCCTCTTATTGGTATAGAAAACTACACCAATAAGAGGCGACCACAGAGAGCTTTGCAAATCACTCTGACAAGAACTTTACATCTGTAAATATTAGAGCTTCATTTTCCAAATGTAATTCTAATCTGCTGATATAAAGTTAGACCTGAATGTGATGTGTTGCTACATAAAGGACTGCCTATCACAGATTAGTGTTATCAGGCTGATTGGAAATCCGTGTTCAGTATTTTGCGATACAAAGCCCAAAACTTTATTTTGTGCTTTGAAATGTCTTACCAATAAATGGGATATTTAATAATAATATTGAATATATACATTTAATATATGTATATATCCAAATTAACTGGAAATGTTAGAGGACCAATTAAAATGTTAATGATTGTAAAAACAATGGTTTGGTGTTTTTGTGGCAGAAGCCACTGCCAATTTGCATATTATCCTATAGAAAAAATATGAATAAGCAATCATGAGGGTTTCTGAATAAAATCATGATTCAATTCCTCTATAAAATGAATGAAATAACATGTCCCCCCTCTGGTGTTATGTATTTGAATATTCAATTTTATGTCTCCGAATAAAGGGAATCCACTTCTTTTCATATCTTTATAATTCCAGAGATAACTTAAATAAACACAAAGATACCAAAAAAATTATCCAGTGAAGCTTTTTATTTTCAATCAATTCCTCCTGTTAGTAAAATGGCAGACGCATTTTCTTCTTTTGTACACATGACCTATAAAAATAGACAGGCAAGTGAGGGAAAAAGCCAGAGGAAACGTGGCTTTATCATTATGTACATCAATATAGAACTTCATACTTTAATCACACTATAAACACAAAAACAAATTTAGAACGGATGTAGTGCTCAACTCAGGACATCGATGCAAACCTTTGTTTTTCATCTAAAACATCAATGACATCAAAAAGAACCACTGACGCCTCATCACAGAAAACTAAAAACAGCTTCAAAATTCACAATTTACAGTTTTACATGTGAATATTGTCAGAATAATAACAGACCAATTTTTTAACACAACTCAAATAACTTAGAATTAAAAGACGACCAACTTTTCGCAGTCAATCATTCATTTTAGCAGCACTGATGTGCCAACCAGTACCTCTCCATTTGGCATTTCATTTTTAGACTATTTTCCTGTTAGATTAAAAAAACAAAACAAAAAAAAAGATCAAAAACAAAACAAATGACTTCTTGTCTTTATTTATACTGGAGTATATTTTCATGGATGAATTTCTTTCAAAACTTGCCAACTTGGTTTCGTGTACGTAAATCCTCTGTTACAAAAATAGCTATAGTACAAAAGCTGTAGATGCATGTTTGGTAAAGTGTGGGACAGGAGGTGGGAGTTCACGTTTAGGGAATTATTTATTTCTACAGAACAATTAAATAACCTAATGTACATCTATAGGACTCGATAACACCAGAAAACGGAAGACGTGGCTCAGTGCATCTGAGGGAAACTCTTTTGCTTCACACAAACATTTGAGAAAGCCCTTGAAAGGTGCACGCTGCTTCAAAATCTTTGTCCATCTCAATGCCATGTCAGGAGGCAAACATAAATAATCAAGGCTGATTTTGTCCACTTACTGAGGACACATTCAAATCAAAACTGAAACAATAAATGGGTAGGCTGGTAGAGACTGTAAATACTGTTCTCTAGATTGAGCAGAGGCCATCTGGGGGGTTCACAGTGAAGAGCAGGTCGGTTACATATGTGTGTGTTCTACATTGAGACAGCTGTATGAGAGGATAATCGCGTAGTTTCCACGAGTACATCATCGCGCTCCTGGACCGCCGGGGCCCTTGCCCTTCCTGACTGCGCCGTGGCTGCTGCTGTGGTGGTGGCTGTGGGTCAGCTGTTTGTGGGGGCTCGGGGCGGTGCTGCCTCCTTTGGCCTGAGGGGAGGAACTTTTGCTGGGGTTGAAGGCGGGGCTGGTACCAGACAGGGTCAGGGAGGGCTGCAGGGGGCTGGATGCAGAGAGGCCAGCTGGAAGGAGAGCAGGAAAAAGGCCACGCTTACTTTTCCTGTTAAAATGGATGCATGCACTAATTCATCTTCATTTAGTGGATATATTATACATTTAGAGGCAGAACATTCTGATTCTAAACTGATTCATCTCGTTTGGATGCTCTGAGAAATGCATCGTGGGAAAACTGGGAATGCTTATTTCTCATACAAAATAATTCCTACAGACTTAGATGCTTTCTTAGAACAAAATGGCAGATGGTAGACATTACATCCTCAGTAGAGGACTGTAACGAGATGATGCTATCAAAGAGGAATGTATTTTATGAGTTGATAAAGCCAGTCCAAGCAGGGTATACTGGTAATACTGGTAATAAGTAATCTTCACACCCACTTCATGCAAATGGGAAGTGGCAGTTTTCAATTCCTGGTGTTTTAAGGCCCATTAATGCTCCCTGACCGATGTAAATAGGGACGTCCGTTCCAAACGTCTTCATACTTCTATGCGTTGTTTATGTTGCTACGGCAAACCTCCGCTAAGCAGCAGTGCTGAGTTCATTGTTAACTCCGCGATACGACGTTTAGAGCCTTATCCATATATTTCAAAAGCTTGTGCAACTTCTAATGTTTTTGTTCTCGTCTTCATTCTTCTTCTACGTTTTTTCGCTTCCCTTTTCTCTTCTTCGTCTTCTCTGGTTTGTTTCCGCTCAACTATGCTCAATACTGCCACCGCGGTTTCCGGTGGTATTACTCAGTCTTCTGCGTCAAACGACGGATGTGCAAGGAGCTTGAAAACGCACCAAATACTCACGTCATTGATGCAGAAGACGGACGAAACTTTCTGTGCGTCTGCATATTCGTCATCTGCGTCGAGCATAAATGGGCCTTTACAGAGACAATGACCGGTGGACACGTACCACCTCTACTACACTAACATCAGCAGCCCCCAACAAAATGAAATTATATATGATAACACACTGGTTTAGATTGCACTGCTTTCTTCTGCATTCACTTGCCTTTTGAAACACTGTAGCCGTAAGCAGCATAAGCTGCGGCAGAAGCAGCTGCCGCTCCTGCCATCGCCCCCGCCATGGCTGCTGCACTCCCCGCCGTCGACTTGCGGCCACGTCCTTTCCCTCCAGACTTAGACCCGCCCCCGGATCCTTTGGGCCGTCCGCGGCTCCGCCCGGACCTCCCTCTGCCGGGGCTGATCGTGTCTGAGCCCGAAACACCTGTAATGAGCAACAACAAGCCAAATAATTTGACTCACTTTGCCTTTTTTTAAAAGATATTCAGAAACTAAACTTGCAAATGTCCTGTGTGGTTGTCCCTTCAACATCACATGGTCATATGGCAGTCAGAAAAAACGCTCCGTCAGCCTTGGCTAAGTCTGACCGGGACATTGCGGTAACTTAACTGCATTTAAGAAGCATTAAAATGAATCATTACTCATAATTAGCATAAACACGGGCTGAATTAAAACCAGGAATATTGGTGTAGCTTTCCATGCGGTTTGCAGAATCTGAACCAGAACTTCCCTCGCTGGTAACGTGCCTAATCCCCCTGTAGCTCCTCTGCCCACATCTCAGAGGAGGTCTCCATTTTCTTTCAACGTTTCGCTCCAAATACTGCGGTACACGCAGCGTATCCTGCCACTAACACCAGGGCTGCTCCTCAATCTCACTCTTCCTGCATTTTCACTCATCGTCCAAGTTCACCGATTGATTCTTTGTCCGCTGCCTCTCATTTAGTCCCCCAAACCTGTCATTAAAACATCATCTGCTCTCTGAAGGCCCCGACTCACTGGTCCTGGTTATCAGAGGCCATCAATAATCTTACTGGCAGGAGCCTCTTAGTGAAGCAGCAAAAATCCAAAATGGGTTGCAGGGAGACGCCATGTATTTAAGAGGGATTACTTCACTGCAGCAAATCCAAAGTACGGATATAGAAGCAAAAACAGCCCATACATTCCCCGTTTATCTGGATTCCAGAGGACAGAACACACCGAGATGCTGCAGCCAAAGCAGAATAAAATCCTCAAAAATCTAAAACACAAAAATCAGCTGCAGGAAATGTACTTAACTGGCTTTTCCTAATTAGGAACGCAAGTCATGATAGCAAAAACAATCAACAGTCTGACCTGCATTAATGACAGTCAATATGTTTACTTAACAGTTTAACGTGGCACAGGATGGGAATCATTTTATCGACTCCAGTATTTCTGTCTCCATTACAGAAGGTGAACAATACTTCTGGCATATCAATATAAAATACAAAACATCAGCATAAAAGCTCTCCTCACCATTCATGTTGTCAGAGACGGATCCCGACACTGAGGCGGGCGAGTTGGTGGCCCGAGACTGCGGCGCAGAAGAAACCGGATCGTCCACGATGACTAGCATGTCGCTACTGCTCTCGTCAGCGTCGGCGTCCGGGGGTAAGGAGCCGGGCTGCAGCTCGCTGCTCAGAGAGATCTGCCCATGCACGGGGGCACACACAGAAATATACATAGGCTGGGGGTCAGCACGCCAGGGGAACAGGAAACGGGTCAGAGTAAAGTGAGGAAAACGGAGGATGCGAGGGAAAGCGGCGATGCACGAGAGGCAGTAATAAAAACGTGACAAAGGATTGAACGAAGAGAAATAGAGGAGGATGTAAAACAAAATCAAATGTGAGTAAAAAATCTGAGGCGAAACCAATGTTGAGAAAAGAGAAATTTAAGAGTGTGAAAGGTCAAAAACCCGCTCCATCATCCAACCAAGTAA
>JBBDHI010000024.1:8376544-8396520 GCA_037177115.1 Craterocephalus stercusmuscarum
TTGTGAAAGCCCCAAATTCTATTTCATGTCTCAGTTTTACCTTGTATTTTTATTGTTGTATATTGGATGTTTTATTGTTATTGTTTTATTGTGTATTTCTGTTTAGCTCTTTTATTGTAAGTGTTGAAACTCCATGTTTTAGGCTGCTGTCTTAGCCAGGCTTCCCTTAAAAAAGAGACCCTTGTGTCTCAATGGGTCTGACCTGGTAAAATAAAGGCTAAATAAAAATAAAATAAAAACTGTGGTGTATCTTTAAGCTACATTCTTAGAATAACCATCAAAAGTCAAACAACAAACCAACATGTGGGCTGTTATTTAGAAGATAACATCATGTTCTGCAGTAAAGCAACTTATCACCAAGACATGAATTTCATATTATCTCTCTGGCAACCTGCTTCCTTCCTGTTATATCAAATCACAGCCAGATTGGTCAGAAGCAACGTGACTTCCCTGCAGGGCTTTTTTGTGGATATAAGCTCTTCATTTTGACCCCTGCAACATTTAACCAAATAGTTCAATACCATTTAATATCTGGTTCACAACGGGGAGCGGGCAGAGAAGCTGAAAGAAGCCGGAGTTCAGGGATAAGCATGCTGAGGATTTTTTGGAAGGATATTTTTTATTTCTTTTTTCATGTGGTCTCATCTCATACGTATACTCTGATTGTTTTATTTTAATATTCATCAGAATAAAATGTTTTTATAAACAATTTGTCACAATCTTTTTATAAGCACAAATAATTATGTTTATTGCCATAAAAAAAATGTTTTGTTTGTTTTGGTCCCTTACATGTCTGTATACATAGATTAAAACACTTAGAAGATGGCTCACAGTGTTGAGACATGATGGTCGGCATTATGTAACCTTGAAATTGTAGCAAAGACCCAAATAAGCATGTATTACAGCAGGAAACACTGTCAATGATTTTAAGTTTTATTCAGTTAGTCTCGTGATGTTGGATTTTATTTCACACTTACTGTAGTTTATTGTCCTTGTGTGAATGTGTGATGTGTGAGTGATCTGTGTACTGTGTTAGGTTTCTTGTTTTTGGTTTAGTGTCCAGTTTTGGTTTTCAGTGTCTATGATTGCTCCTGGATGTCCCAGGCTGCCTTTGTCTGGTTTCTACATTGTCATGTCGTCACCTGTTCCCTGATGTTTATCACTCACCTGCATCCACTAAACTATCCACACATCCCTGCAAATAAACTCGCTGGCGTGCATTGTTCTTTGCCAGAAGTGTGTCATTGCTTGCAAAATGTGAGTCTGACCAGTTTTCCCACTGGTGTCTATTGTTTGGTTTAGTTTTTGGATTTCCCTGCTTTAGTATTGCTTTGTTTCAGCTGTGGTTGTTTTTAAAGTGCTGCCTATATAATTAAATACTAAACACTGATAAGCTATTTATACAACAAATGTAGCAACATGATTACAACTAAAAACCTACACAATAAGATCAGTTGAAACAAATAAAGAAACTATGCTGTAGTTGAAAGTCAAATAATTAAAATAGGTTTTAAGATGTGTGGGCTAATGTGCAAGTATTCAACAGCTAGAGAGCAGCAATAAGCAGGCCCTCTCACCTCTGAGACCTACATCTGCAGGAGTATCTGCTCTGTGAAGAAGCTTTTTAAAACACATATTAGAGATTATAATCAACTAAAATGCACAGGCAGCCAGTGGAGCAGACGTGGGTGATGTGATCTCTCTTTTATGAGAGATCTCTTGTTAATTTGAGCAAAGCTGCAGACACGAGAATGGAGACTGTTGTGATGCTGGTATGTTGTTCCGAGTGGGGGATCAGTTTCAGAGAGGATCTTTGCTGGGAGCTGCTGATAAGACACAGCTGGAAGCAATTATTCAATCACGCAGGCTGGTGGTTATAAGGAGCTGCAGAAGCCTCACTCTTCATGGGATGGTCAGCCATGATGGTAGAGTTGTACTAGTTTTTGAGAGATTTTCTTGAGTCAAGAGTTTCTGGTGATTTTCTTGGGCTATTGGATATTTTTGGTTTTCAAGTTGCTTGTTTCCTGTGTTTCAGGTTTCTGCAAGAGTAGGTTGTTTTCCTGTAGAAGCTCTGCCAAGGCAAAAAGCCAATTCCCAGCTTCTCACCTGCCTCCCCGCTCTTCAGCTACTGATCTGCCTGGACTAAATCTTTGGAACAATTACCAGTATCAGCTCACCTTGGAGGTTGGACCCCTACCCAGGATCACAACGAGCTCAAAACAGACCACTGTGGGACCAGTACCAGATGCACAATTCCTCCTTGTGAATTAAAAATCTTTTCTCACCAAAACTGTTTAAGCAATTCTGGATGTGGGTCAGGAAGTTACCATCCATCATGACAGAGACTGATTAACTGCCACTTAAAATACACCACCATTACATCACCAGACCCTGTGGTAATAAGGAATTGGTATTCACAGACTGGTGTGTGCATTATATAAAGATGCTGCAGAAATTGATTTGATGGCATAAATCATTTCCTTTAAAAAAAAAAAGTTTTCTTTTGGAGCCAACACTTGTCTCAGTGTTACCTTAATTAAACGAACATGTTCTGTCTCATCAGCTGTCAGTATACCTGGTAACATTTTACACCCAACTGACTGATGGCAAAGTGAAACCTACTCACTTATTTAGGTTGCTCTGTGCTGTCCTGCCCCACCAACTGTAATGGATATCGGATGGCAGAAGGTCCGGACAACACCCGCTGCAGATGGGAACCCCTTTCTACAATTGGTGAACAGTGTTCAAATTTTAGGAGGGAAAAATACCCTGCTAAAAGTAGAGACGTTTACAAATCAAATCAAACTTTATCTATGAAGCACTTTTCAACCGGCAACATAAAGTGCTTTATACAATGAAAGCAAATTCTGCATAATAAAAAAAGCCGTCACACAAAAACACTCTGCTGTAATGCTTCTGTTTTATGTCCAGCATTGAATTGTCCTGTACATGAAATGTGGCATACGAATACACCTAATTTCACTAAACATAGTTAAACATTCAGATTTTTCTTTGAGCATTATACCATCTCCATTATTCCCACATTTTCAGGTTATATCTGGCTTGTAATTGTGATGCCAAGTCAAAGTAAAATCTGTATTCTAGGACATAGTAGTACATTGTTTTGTTCATTACAACTGTGTCTTACCTTACACACAGTCTTTAAAAGTCAGGATTGTTTGTCCCCCCCCCCCGCTGTCTGTCCCCTGATATTGTAATTCAATCCCTGCAGGGCCAGAGCCAGGGGCCTGACATGGTCCTGACCCAATTAAAGGCGTGCTGCCAGCTAATTAACCCTCGCCCAGCCCCGGTGCCTGGCGCCTGATACTCCCAAACCAAGTACAGCGCTAATTTCATTAATACGCTGCTGCAGTCTTCTGTCCCGTCCCCTTCCCCTCTGCTGCTGCCGCCAAAGCCAAAACCAGGGGAAGGCGAGCCAGATGCGACCAAAAAGAGTGGGAGAGAGGCAAGCGACAGCATGAGCGCAGAGCTGGAGCCGGTAAAGGAAGATGGATGGATGGTTATGTGAGAAAGAGAGACAGATGGGGGGCCAGAGAACAGGTCGAATCACCGATCGAAGCCGGCACTGTATAATGATACATTACACTGTGAAATCAATAAGTCAATGAGCAACACTTGTTCGGCTTTGCTGATGATGGAAATATTAGCCCGGTGCTCCTTTGCTGCTTCTGCACATATCGACAAAATCAGATCTAAACTTAATTTTCTAACAGCATCAGGAGAGGCAGGAGCCAGATGCCAGCGGGAGCTCGGAGAAGCCGATAGCGACCAGGGTTTCCGGTCTTTTTAGGACTGTCAGCTGTGGAAGTGAGACGAAATCGTCTGCAGACAAAGTGTGACAGGAATCAAGGAATCAAGAGGTGAGCTGCGCTGAGATGTACGTAAAGTAAATGAGACGTTTGCATGTTTGACGGTCTCCCCTTAAAGAGCACTTTGAGAGGAAGCAGCTGTGCAGGGGAAGACAAGGACTAGTTATCCGTTTTAGTAGGGGAACCTCTTCACACCACAGCGACCCACTAAGAACTCCATCACTAAGACAGATCTCTGATAATTACCCACGGCCTAAACGGACTCAAACAGAGCGGAGAGCGGCAGATATTACCGGCCAGGAGGAAAAATGTGGCTAATGTCGCCCCCTTCAGTCTGCTCTGGCTTTCAGAGATTAAAAAGTTTTTTGTGAATTAATTTTTTTCCCCTTGCAGACACATTAATAGCCATAAACTAGACGTGGAATTCTCTGTCCCTTTACGCACTTGGCCGGCTGCTTTGTTTTGCTTTTCTTTAAAAGAAAAAAAAAAAGAGGGGAAGAAGGGCAAAGAAGCCAAATAGCGCAGACGGTTGGCGGTGCCAGTTTAATGCAGATTGAGAGGGGGCAGAGTCAGACAGTGATGTGGTGAGGCTGGCCGTCTGCGTTGTTTTGTGCCCGTCTATCAGAGGGCTGGGGAGGTTTCCTGCCATTTTGCTAGAGGGCTGGGGTTTCTTTGAAGGGACAGGAAGGCACAACTGCATTTCCCACAGTCTAAAGTGAGCTGCAGGGCCAGAGCTGACATACTTCTCTTCACTTCTCATAGTCCTGACTGATGCGTGCACGCACAAACACATACATCAGTAAAAAGAAGCGACCTGACAGAGACATACCAAAGTCTTAAGCATATCGTTCAGATACACACAGACACACTCCTCCCAAGCGGCGGTCAAATCACAGTTTACAACAAAGCTAGAAAAAGAGTCAGAAGCTGCTTCTATAGTGAGGAGCCCATCATTTTGTGGGGAGGTTGCTTCTAATTACCGAAAAATGAGATGGAGGCCACACAGGCAGCAAGCAGTTATTTCTGTGCTGCATTCAGATTCTACAAGTTCACAGCCCGAAAGCTGAAAAAATGCTTTAACTGATATTTTTGTTTGAATGTAAAGTCATCCACGTGCTGATCTGATCAGCTTTTCTAGAGAACCAAAGATACATGAAGCAGACATGTAACTTCAAGATGATTGTGGACTTTTAAATCTAAAACGAAGGAAGGAGGAAAATAAGCGAATCCTTTTTTCAGATGCTCAACTGGACAATTAAAAAAATAAAGGCACTTCTATGAATTTGGATCGAACCTTGTGCAACCAAATATAGAGTTTTCCTTCTTTGTGGTGGTTTTGCGAGTCTGACCTGCAGCTGTGTTATGTTATTTGCCGATTTGTTTTTATACATTTAGCTTTGATTTTAGGAGGTGAAATGCAGCGCAATCAGGTTGAGATCAGATGTTTGACTTGGCCACTGCAGAAGATTTTACTTCTTCTGGGCTGCTTTCAAAGTACGTTTTTGGTCCCTGTCCATCTGTTCTGTTTTGTGAATCTTGGCCCGATTTGAACAGAGTGCATCTCTATACACTTCGCACTTCATCTGGCTGCTTCTTCTTTAGTCACATCATCAAACACACGTGACCCTGGAGGCCGTGCGTTCCCATGCCATCACCTACGTGTGACCTACAGCTTCTGATGAACCGTTTAAACCATGCGATTTTTCTTCTCGACTGATTTTAGCCCCATCAGGCAAAGAATGCGGCTCTGTAGCGGCTCGGACATTTTAAGTTGCTTTTTGGAAACAATCTGTCCTCTGAACTACAATGTTGATGCGGCCACTCCTGTTCCCGTTAATTACCTGATGGATTTGACATTTCCCTTAACTGGATGCTTTAGTTTTACAACAAAAGCTTCTTCTTAATTCTGGACCCAGCTGTTTAACCCAAATATTTTCCTCTTTCTCATCCTGTGGAAAAGACAGGGTGGCTGCGTGGGCTCATCACTTGGTTGAAAATATCCCAAAACATCTTGTTTTTTGTGTCATTGCCACGAAAAGCTCTTATTCTCACATTATCATTAATCATATTAACATTCTTGACATAATTTGTATCCGTTTTCTGTCTTTGAATGAAACATCTTTGGCTCTGGGAAATCCTGGCCACTCAATAACATCAAAAATAAACAAAATCTGTGGCCCACGCCATTACAGCTTCAATTGTTTTTTCCTCCTCTGTTGCCTGATTCCTAATAAGTCCTCTGATTAGATTCCTTCCATCGATATCAGCGGGCAGCTCTACTCACGCCATGGCGCTGAAACAAACAGTTATTCAGCTCTGCCATTTGTTCTTAAGGTGTGGAAGTGGGAGCGCGGAGGAGCAGGAGGGTGGGAAACTTCAGCTGAGCTACTGTACATATCTGAGCCTTGATGTGGCAACAATGCGTTCAGCGCAGGACGGGTGCCGGAGTGTTGGGTCACTTCCTTCCTACCGAGGCTGAGAAAGAAGTGGGAGACCAGACGGACCGAGGGGCCGCGGCCAGATACTCGTTTCAAAACAGCGCACGGTGTGTCCGCTAGCGAGGCAGATGAAGCCTGCCTGGAGTTTATGTGCGAAGACGGGGCAGCGTGGGAGAGTGTGCGCGGCGAGCCGAGAGACACCTCGGGTGGTGTGGGAGCGCTGCACGGGTTCCCTGAATCAGCTCCATGGTACACAAACACATGTACACACTCGCTCGCGCACAGACAGACCATCTATTAGTGTTACCTAACGAAGCACTTGAACAATGAGCAGTGGCTAAACTTCCTCGCTTTGTCTGCCTGCGTAGAACTTCACAAGAGCTTTCAGACCGTTCTCACACACACACACAAACGCTTGTTTCGCTTCTCGCTTTTACACACATACGCTCTCGCAAGCACATGCATGCACAGATGGTTAAAGCAAAAAAAACAAAAAAAACAAACAGACTCCACACTTTATGCAGTCTGAGAGGATTTGTGGAAAATATGACAGTAAATGCACGACAGAGTCATGATTAATTGTGAACTAAAAGCCATTAAAGTATCGACTCAGGATACACGCATCCATTTCTCACAAAACAAAAAGAAAACAGTCATCAGAATCCAGTTTATCAGAGCAGGAGGGGTCGAGCAGGTCAGTGAGAACGGACGTGTTGTCTGTAAAAACGCAGCGGCCTCTCTAACCTTAGACATTCATCAGGCAGCCTGGCAGCAAAACCGCCGCAAAACTGCTTTACCGAGCCAGAAACTGATTGCAAACTGCAAAAAAGGAGATGAACCCATATGCACATCTTCATGGACCTAATAAAGTTAACTTCTCCTCGGTGAAAGAAAAAAGGTGCTCGATTGGGAAGGGTTTGTAACTTGGTAGATGCACAGATAGAGACAGAAGAGAGAAAGAGACCTATGGTGGCTTCTATTTCCCTGGGCTGGAGATGATGGGCCTGTTAAAATGTGAATATGAAACCAAGCTGTTACAGCGCTGACATCTCCTCCAGGCCATGCAGAGCACTATGATAGATTCATCAGAGTTTGGAGGCTTTTATGGATGCACTTAATTAATTGTAGTTGTAATGAATGCATATGTGACGGCAGTCCTTACCAGGGATCCGTATGAAGGACCATCCGTGGCGCGGGTAGAGGGCCATCACACCCCCGGGGCTCAGCGGGTGGAAGGCGTTAGCCCTCGCACGCCAGTCTGAGGCCAGGTCAGGGGAGCCGTACAGAAAACACTGTTTGAAGATGGTGCCCCCTCCGGCGCGCGTCACCCGCCACTCGTACTCGGCACTGCGGTCGTCACAATAACGCTCCATGGGAACTGCTGTCACCTAGGAAACAGAGGATATCTTGCATGTTGACACCGGCAGAGGTTTTATTCTTTCTAAAACTAAAACCTGAACCCATCAGCTGATGTTCTAAAGCTCTGCTTTGCGGTGAGACATTAAAACGCTGCGAGATCAGAGCTGGTTTCCCTGATTCAGCAGGTTCTGCATGTGTGCGTCCGTGGGAGAGGGGGTGAGAGGAAGCTTTACAACCGGTGAACAACCTGTGCAAAGAGCAAGTTTTTTTCTTTTTACAAGAGGCTGTGTTTGTTTTTCAGTGCAGCTGTGGTCACCCCCACGCCCCAGCCACACACATTTCACAGATAAGAGCTTCTCATTGTTAAAACCAACAAAAGCAACGTTCACAGCGCTTCCCTCTCCTACTTCCACGACCACCCAAACGCTTGCCTGACCTCACACGGATAACACCGGCCGGCCACACAAACACACGCCGAGGACTCGCTGGGTGTCTCCTTCGGGCCGTCGTCTTGGTGTTGTGCGCTTACCTTGGGCGCGGCGGCGAGCAGGAACTTGGGCGGCAGCATGGGCTGGCACGGCCTCAGCGCCGAGGCGGCAGAGATTCTGCTGTGGATCTTCACGTCGGTGTGTCCTAAGATGCCGGGCCTGAAGGCCGTGAACACCAAATCCTGACAAACACACACACGCACAAATCTTATTTCATGAAAGCCAAACTGGCTACCCGACTCCCTTTTCAGAGGTTACTGAGTGCAGCGCTCTTTTTCCCCCCCCCTTTTTATACATATATAACTTTTCTGCCACTGCATTTATGTTGAACTGGCCATGTTCCTAAAGCATGACTTAACATTTCAGCTAAATGCTTAAAATGTTATATAAAACGTGTGATTACTGCAGCTTATATGATTCCAGTTGCAGAGGATAAATCTAGCTGCGTCATGGTTTAACCTACATGGCGTGTACCTAATACTGCGATAATAAAGGTGTATGGTGATGTTTGTGTTATTATGGTCACACAGTGCCATCTTATGACAGGTTGCAGGTAAATACCAGCAGCTCTTCTTGACATGAGCAGTGCAGCTCAGATATTAGTTTAATAAAATGCATCAGGATGGACAAACAGGAGAACAGTAATCCTTTTGAGGTCTAAAAGAGAGTAACACTTTGCTTCTGATGCTAATGGTTTTAATCGATAAAATTACAAAAGCCAAGGGATTGAGTTTCCCGGCAAAAAGGGGCGCTGTGCCGGGATATTCGCAGCTGTCTTATTTTCTCCTCATTTCTCAACAGGAGCCTTGGAAAGCTGAGCGCAGCGCTGACCGCGATGTCAAGCTCGCAGCCAGAGCGAGAAAAGCCGAGCAGAGAGAAACGCTGCAGTGCCAGGAAAACGAGGAGCTGACAGAAGCCTGCGAAAGCTGCAGGAAAGCTTGAGAGTAAAGCTCAATCCTGGGCTCGCCGTATACAATATTGGCTCTCCAGGTGTCCGCTGAGTTTCTGTTTCTCGCTCATATTTGAGCTCTTTTCTGATATTATTTCTGCTTTCTCCTTCAGCCGCTCCGAGGGGGGGGGGAGGCTAAGACGCAAGGCAGCTGCATAACTCAGTGTGATGAGTCCACCAGAGGAAGAAGAGGATGGAATTACCCCTGCAGCATTTACCCCCCGGGCGTTTTCCACCCAACAAGTTAGAACTGAAGGAGGCCGGTCATGTGACATAAATCTGGTCTGCAGGGTAGAATTTGATAAGTTGTGTTTTAGTGCTTTCTAGCCAAACAGAATAAGTGAAACACAACAGATGTATGCTGTGGCATTTTTACAGGTGACCTCCACAGTTGAGCTGGCACTTTGTTAGCGGACAAGACTTCCAATTTTCTCAAACAAAAGCGGAAGAAGTATGCGAGTCTCTGCCACAGAGTCCCACACGTATGGAAACATTTGAGAGCATCCGATGAGAACTGTGGTCTTCTACATTTATCCCAAGACAGCTGGTCTGGCAAAACATTTTTACTTACTGAGCGATCAGAAATTTTTGTTGGAGCAAAAACAACGCGTAATGTTATTTCCCAAATCTTACAGTCTCCCATAAACCGCCAGCATTACTTTGGATATCTAGACCAGTTCACAGTGACCCCTAAACAAGATGATTAAATTCTGTCCCGGTGCCAGTAGTTGCATGTTTAAACTCTGAGATCCCTCCAGTAATCCCCACTCCTTCTCCTCCTCTTGTTTCACAAAACGCTACATAACACACGTTTGGCTTTTAGGCTTCTTTCCTCCCACTTAAAGGGGACAATGTGTTTAGTGATTCCTGCAGCTCTGTTCTACATGACAACAGAGGAGAGATAGATGCAGGTTTTAATAGGCCCGAGAGACTCGCACAGGGAGGGAAGTCGGTGTTATTGGGTCACAGGGTTGCAGAGGGATTATGTTCCACGCTGTATCCCAGTGGACGCAGTAGAAGCCTGAGCTAGAGAGCACGGTGTGTGGTCAAACACCAGGGGATGCCCTGAGGAAAATTTCATTCTCATCAGCACCACATGCCTGCCTACTGGTGTTTCACATGTCTGCCTTTATTAATGTGCACTGCAGATGGCTACTCAAGGCTTCATTGTGAACAGATGACTTCCTAAAGAGTGTTTCTCACCTGCAGGATGGGGCTGGCATGTGTGTTGGGGAAGGCGAAAGGTCTGTTAACCCACAGGATCAGGTCCTTACGAGATAGGCACTTAATCCCGGGCTGTAACTTTCCACCCCCAGTAGCTTCCTGTTCCCCCTCTTCGTGGCCGAACAGGCGTTGATGGTGGAGCCTGTATGCAGCTTTCAGGGACAGAAAAAGGGCTAACCACCTGTGAAGAAGGAATAGTGGAAGCCGGGGAAAAAAAATTACATTACTAACATCACCATAACTGATAAATCTAACTTTTCCTAAAGAAAATATGGAAGGGTTGTATATAAGTATAACACATTTAAGTAGGTGCACATCTAGTGTCTTTCAAAGATGCATAATAAAAGTCTGAGGTTGATCTCAAAACACATTTGATTCATTTAAAACAGTTGCAAAAAGTAAAAAGAGCTGAAAATGTAAAAAACAAACCAACACCCACCTAACTAAAGTGCCTTGCAACATCAGATTGGACATCTCAGCCGGTGACACGTCAATGAAGCGCAAGAAAGAGAAGCAACTTCCTTTGTCATCACCTAAGGCAGTAAAATAAATAATGGAAAGATTACCTAAGACAAAGACAAACAGGTAAACCTGATGTCAGAGTGTCCGATCGTGATTGCTCACCTTTCCTGTGAAACAGAGACTGCTGGATGTGATGTGGAGAGAAGGGAGACAACAGGACTTGCAATAATCTGCGGAGGACATGGAGACATAGACCAAGTTAAACCACAAAATGTGGCAAGCAGCACCCGAGACTGAATGTGGGATGATAATATGATCCCTGTTCAACCCACGCAATTCCTACGGATAGAGCCATAATTGGAATAATAGCCTTCTGCAAGCCCCAAATCAGCAAATGTCCACAAGGACAAAGATTTTCTGGATAAAAATAATACACAGTTAACTATGTTTAGACAGACATTTCATAAACAGACCTAATCCTATTCAAACAATGTTATCAGACCTTTTGATAGACCAGATTTAAATGGATTTCAGGTGTGTTTCTGCAGATCTAGTGAATCTGTAAATGTTTCAATATGTAAGAAGAACTTACTTGTTCTTGGCCTGGCTGTGTGCACGGATGAGGCCGTGACGGTAGAGTAACTTGGACATGATGTACGGCTTGAGGGTCATGTGGAAAGGAGAGCGCGTCTCCTGACGCTCAAACAGGTCTGGATGGTTGCAAACCTACAAACACATACACGCAGCAATGTATTCACGCTTGTCGTGACCGACTGCTGAACCCCTGTACTGTTGAAGCATACATCAATTTATCATATACAAAAATTGTAGCAAATGAGCCAAAACTCTTTGCTGTTCTGGTTTGTACCTTCCTGAACTGCATGACCAGATTCATGAGAGAGGAGGTGGTACTGTGGGCCTGCTGGGATGTGCCCATGGAGGACTGAAGCAGGTCCTCGATGGAGATCTTGTTCCTCAGTGCTTGGTAGAGCAATCTCTGTCGGGACGTCAGCTGGCAGTAGGTCAGGATCTCAATCTACAGAAGGAGAGATGCAGATGGGTAAGGAAGCATTCCCTGCTTCTTCACATTAATATACACATAAACCTGCCATAAAAATAACTTATCAAAAATGTGCAACAACAATGTTATTATTTTTATTTTATTTTCAAGAGGGTTTTAAACTTTTCGTTCAGCTGTAATTATGTTGGGTTTTCAGCATTACACTTCAAGGACTTCATGGAAAGTAAACTTATCACTGCAGCTTCTGCACTCATTTCTCCCAGCATTCGTTAAACACACATTCACCTCTGCGCTTTTATCCGAGTGTCACGCTCTAATGAGAGCAGAAAAAGTGAAAAGAAGCAACCCAAACCAACACTGAGCCGTGTGAGAACCTCAAAGATTAGCATTAGCTTCAGTGCGCCGGCAGAACAATGGAAACCCAACGAGTACAGAGAAGCGAAGGAAGTGAGCTGGCAGGGCTACATGTGGGTGCGGAAGAAAAGTGAAAAAGACAGATGTGGGTTAGCTGTGAACTCTGTAGTTCCTCTGCCTCTGGGTATCCAGGCTTCCACAGTAATGGGGAAGTATGTGTGCGCCGCTTGTGACAGCAGCAGATCCCATGTCCAACATCTGTCAGCGGGATCTGCCAGCACAAGCATCGCTCACAGACTTATTGCAATACTTTCTGTGTCAGAGAGGCATACAAGGAGGCAGAGGGAGGAAAGAGAGCAGCTTTAACACAAGTGGAGAAGAAAGTATGGCTACTTATTGGCCGTAATACTACATTTTTCTAAAGGAGTTGCTAGATTAAATATACTTCAAAGAAATAAGGATATACGTGTTAACATAAGTTTGTGCAGGAAAAAACGAATTCCTTCTGTAGAAAATAACAGTATTTTTCTACTTACTACTTGCATATATCATATGTATTTAAATAGCTTAAGCCAAGAGAAAAGAAATAAAAGCGTGCTCCTCCACCTTGTCCGAGAGCTCGTTTTCCACGTCCTTTTTGATTCTGCGCAGCATGAAAGGCTTTAGGATCATGTGCAATCTGGAAAGCTGGTCTGCAAAAACAAATCAATCATGTTTAACCACAAAATAAATGCATCAAAGTGCAGGGATGAAACATCCATGATGGCAATAATGGTGTTGTCAGTTAGAAAATAGGGGGAGAAACAAGCGACAGGCAGCTGAGGGAAACATTCTTGTTGCACTCACTCTCATCGATGGCAGACTTGTTTTCGGCATGGCTCTCGATGTCCTTGGAGAACCACTCGTTAAACTCTTCGTGGGAATCAAACAACGTAGGCATGATGAAGTGCAGCAGGGCCCACAACTGAGAGGCAGTAACAACATACGACTGTTAACAGTAGTTACAATTACAACACACACACAGACTCACACGCTGCTCACCTCGGCCATGGTGTTCTGGATAGGTGTCCCGGTCAGTAGGAGTCTGTTTCGACACTGGAACTGCAGGAGGATTTTCCACCGAACGCTTGAGAAAATAAACGGCAGAAACTGAGGCTCTAATTTAACGGCTTCAAACGTGTCAGATGCAAAACAATCTCATCAGTGAATCTGAAAGTGTGAAACTGACCCGCTGATATTTTCAAGATTAAATGTTTTTCAAAACATTTTCTGAGTGGATATGTAGGTTTTGGCTCGTTTCCAATAGCAGCTGAGAAATGACACGTCGCCGCGTAGCTGTGGAAGTCGACTCGTACGTTTTTCCAGACTCTTTTTGTTGATTTTTTTACACCGGTTTAAGAACGGTGTTGTCGTTCTGCGAGCTGATTTATTGAAAGCTGTGCTCGCTTCACATTTCTGATAACACTTTTCGCCCCAAGCGTACAGAGTGTTAACTGTTAGAAAAATGAAATGTTGGCCCGAACCTGCAGGACCTCCAGGGGGTTGTCTGTGTAAGTACTATATAAAGGCTTACAGCATTTCAAAAGTCACATTTCATTTCTATCCTTTCTGGGCCAAATTCAAGTAATTGTGCTGAAGTGAGAGTAGGGAAATTAATAAATGTTTATTGAACTTAAATAGTGATTAAAAGGCTGATTACTAAAAACAAGCATAGTTATTGAGTATCACACAAACAAAACAGCTGTTTTTGTTTTACCTGGTGCTGCTTTTCAGTGCCTGGGCCTCATCCAGAACCATGTACTGCCACTTGACCCTCTGGAAGTACTTAACATCTTGGACCACTAACTGGTAGCTTGTGATCACCACATGGAATGGTGCATTTTGTGTGTACAGGGTTTTCTATAAAAATAAATAAATCATTAAATAAATTAACATATTTCCTACATGACAGAATACAGAGTGATGAATCTTCACAAACAAGCCATGTTTACCTGACTCCAGAACTTTCGGATCACTTTGCGATCATGTGGGTTCCCCCAGTATGGTAAAACCTGGTGGGCAAGTCAGTAAGATAACCAAACAATTAGCAGGCGTATCAACTCTAAAATGAACACTGTGTGAGTCTGTTTAGCCCCCACCGTTACTGATTAGTGTGAGAAAAAGACAACCGTGGCGGTTCAGGCTCAGCATCACACAAGTCGCTTCTTCCATTACTTGAATATTAGCGATGTGAAAAGACTTGCACATCAGAAAAATCACTCGACACAAGCTGGTATTCCATTGTTTTCACTCAGTCTTGGTTTGAGAGCTCAGGAAGCTTATCTTCAAATTGTGTAATAGGGTCTTTTCACACCTCATTAGCAAAATAAACTGGAATTGATTTATTTCCAAACTAGCTGAGAAAGTGGACATAGTTGAATGTTACAACAAAGAGTTATGTTTATTACATCGAATATGGGTGTGTGCACTCAAGCATAGCTGGTATATTAATGTTCTTGATAAATGATTTGTAGCTTACACAGTCTGTCAAAGACATGTTTAGACATGCAAAAAGTGTTTCTTTTTTCCTAAAACAGCCACTTTTAAATAGCCAATGCTACAATAGTGCCCCCAAGTGGTCAATGCTAGACATACTTTCATCTTTCATTTGTTCTTAAATGCTTATTAAAAGGACAAGAAAAGCCAACAATAGAAAAATAATATCAAATTTGTTGCTTTAAAGGCTTTTGCAGATGTTTCCGTTGGCATGCTCGCTCAGCAGTGTTCGGGATCCTCACCTTGAATTTGGGCACAAAGCGGGTGAATTCCTGATGCCAGTTGTTGAGTGTGGACGCCGGGGAAATGATCAGAAATGGACCCCAGATGTTGTCTCTCTGCACAGGGACAGAAAAGAAAAAAGCATAGCTCATCAGCTGCTGCAGCAGGTGGTCTTTGTACATGCATGTATGAGCAGCACCCAATAACAGGAAGCCCCGAAGGAACGCGCCATGCATCTTTCTGTCATCGGCAGTGGAGCAAAAAGCTCACATTTCCACTTTTTCCCCCCCCTTTGCAGAGTTTGGAGACCAAGAGATCTAAAGGGCTGGGAAAAAAGCTATTCACATTTATGAAATCTGTCATATTGCTCATGCATTGAAATGTTCCAGCACCTGTGAAAAGCATAGCCAGAAACCAGGGACTTCTTTAAAGGATGCAGGTGTGCAAAGTGGCCTAGTAGAGGTTTCCACGAGTCAAAAACAATAGAATAGACGAGTGAAAATTCCACCATGTTTAGGTGGAGAGTGGTGTACAAAAGCCTTTTGACCCAGTCCTCTCTCTCACCTCGGCTAGGTGGGCCAACAGGGCGATACTCTGAACTGTCTTCCCCAGTCCCATCTCATCTGCCAAAATTCCATTAATTCCCTGCAGAAATTAGAAGAGAAAAAGTAAATGGTTCCATGTGGACGATGGGTCATCGTATATCACCGATTGCCAAAAAAGCACTCAGTAGTGATTGTTGAATTAATAAAAAAGTTTCGTTTTTTTTCACTCGGGCTAAACACACTTAATGACTGCTGTATTATGTTCCATCCAACAGATGTGTACATTGTTAACATAAAGACAAAAATCATCGCGGGTACCTGCTCATAGAGGTTGGCGAGCCAGTTCATGCCTTTCAGCTGGTACCCTTTCAGCTTTCCGTTGAAGATTGTAGGCTGAGGAATGTCGTCTCCTGCTTGGATGGATGGGTTTGAAAGGCTGTAGCTTTCTCCAAACCCAGAGCCGATGCCTGAGGACAAGCCGCCGGCTACATGTAGAGAGGCGCTGCGGCTGTCCTTCGCTTCTTCATCAAACATCCTCGTCTAAATGCACAAACGTGGAGATTATGCAAATTACGGCAGGGTTTGTGTGTTTGGAATAAATGAATCTTCGACGGGTGTGCATGCATCAGCTTACCCTTTCTTGATGAATCTGATAGGCTTCTTTGGCATTCCTCAAGGCCTGTGATTTATAGTATTCACTATCTGTAATCACAAAATTTCATTTCGTAGATAAAACCGCCGAAATCAGATTAAATCTGACAATTCTTTGCCAAATGCCAGAATAGGTTGCCAAAACAGAGAAAAACAGGAAACACTGACGTTGTTACAAAAGGCATTACTGTGTACTTTTTGGGAAAATTACAGACGCTGACATGGTTTTGGAAAACAGAGTTAATACTTTCACAAGGGGAGTGAATAGATACCACCATCAGTCATCAACAAGATATCTGTGTTCATACCATAGTCTTCCTGTCCCATGTTGACCATTACGCCTCCTCCAATGTCTATTTGCCTCTGGGCTGCATTATCTTCTAGCTTTCTCAGAATTTCCTCCTGAGCTGTATCGCCTCCATGACCCCCCGCGCTGGCTTTGCCACTCATAAAATGAGCATACAGCTCCGTCTGGGTGATGAGGAAATTCAGTTTGCGCTGTTGTCGCTTGGCCTGAGAGGGGACAAAAAAATCATAAATATAATGCATTGTCGCGTTAGGGCTGGACAATTAAAGGGACTATACCCGATTTCACGACCGACTAGCTTAGTTAGCGATAGCGGCTAGTTTTTTTAGCTTTTGTGTGATGCTTTTTCTTGGCTAAGGGGTTTAACTTTCATAACTTGACTCCTGATCACTAGGGGAACGCTATTACTGGCTGATCGGAGTCTGGATGTTCCGAAAATTAACCCGGCAGAGAAAGAGCGTCCCGCCAATGGTAAAAAACTAGCCGCTTTTGCTAACTAAAATGCCCTGAACTCGTACATATGCACAATCAATGAGTGATTAATTGTTATGAAATTACCACTTTTACCACATAGCACGTAGCACGTAGAAAACCATTTTTCTTAGAAAGATAAAAAAAATATCAGGTATAGTTCCTTTAATCGAATTTTGATCGTATTTCCATTTTGCCTTCTCACGATCATAAACACCGTAATTGAAGAAAAACAATTAATGTATTTTAGGTACTTTAAAGAATACTTTGGGTTTTGTTTTTGGCTGTTATTCGACGTTTTTTGCATGTTATAACACTTTTTTTAAATTAACAAATAATCATGTATATTAATTATGATTTCAATATCAGTCAAAATAATCGTGATTATTATTTTTTCCATAATCGTCCAGCCCTACGTCTCATAGGTTTTTCAGGCGTACGGTAACTTGCAGTAAATTCTTTGTCACCCACCTCTCTCATCTCTTCATCCAGTTTCCGTTGCTCCAGAGCTTCCTTCTCCGCCCTCTTTCTGTGCTCTTTTTCCACCTTGTCATATTTTTTCCAGTAGAGCATCATCTCCTTGGTGAGGCGTCGGGCGCGGGGCAGCGTTTCTTTGCAGTTCTTCTGAGCCTGGATGGCTGCACGCCGCACCTCCCGCATGCACTGATGAGCCAACTGGAGAAAACAAGACGAGGTTGCAGCCACAAAACTTCACCCAGAAACACAGAGCTAGTGCAAACAAGCCGACAAAAAAATCCTCTTACAGTGTCTGTACAGACGTATTAACACGTCACTTACCTTTTTAGCGTTGGTCAATAGAAGGTTCTTAGCCGACGTCTTCTGCTTGAAAGACTGCAACGGAAGAAGTAAACTAGCCTCAGTAATTGGCTCCAAACCTAAAAGCAAATTTTCTACTCGAAAACTGTCAATAAAAACACAATAATGCTGCAGTACGTGGATTGTTTTTGTCCATTTCTTTATGCCTCCTAACCTTTGGGATTTCCTTTTTAGCTATGGTAAGCCACACTTTCCGTCGCCGTGCGTTCAATTGTTCAACAGTGAGATGCTTCTTCTTCACCGTGGGCAGTGGAGCATCGTGGGAAAACTTAGCAAAGACCTTATTAACATAAGGACGATCCTCATCCAGGAAGTCTCCTTCTCCCCGTTTCTTCTTCTTCTTAACTTTTTTCAATTTGGCTAATAAACAAAAAAAAAAACATGCACAGTTAGAGTGAAATGTATAAATGAGCTGATCATGAATTTTCCCTTTTCTTACCCTTAAGTTTCTTCTCATCTTTAATTTTCTTTTTCTTCGGCCCCAGAAGGTGACGCTGTTGCTCATAGAAAGGGTCGTGAGTAGATAAGAGACCGGTGCTATAGTACTGATACTGATAAAGCTGTAGGAAAAGATGTACACAGTCAACACAAAAGTGGAATCACAAAAACATAGGTAAAGGTACTAAATGCAAATGCATGTAAAAGCTAGTGTGTTTTGCACCTCTCTGTCTGAGTAGAACTTGCTCTGATGCTGCCTGGTATAACGATGGAGCCTCAGCATGTCATGCATCTCCTCCCGAGACAAAGTGAAGCTGCCGTCGTCCGAATCTGTGTCCGAATCTGTGGTGTCGTCACTCAGCAGGATATTCTGCAGAATAAAGAGGAGGAAAGTGAAGACGTGTATAACATGTGGTCAAATGCAGCATTACAACGATTTGATGGTCCAGGAAAGGAGAGTTATGATCTTAATTCATTCAAATCTTTAAATACCTTGAGCCATTTTCTGTTCTTCTTCAGTTTGGAAAAATTATAAAGGCTTGTTTTATCTGCTTTTTGGTCTGTTGAGTTAAAAAGGAGCGGAAGGCATAACATTACACCTATAAGCATGAACTATTTCATTAATAAGTGGGAAAATGACACCAGTGAGGTAGTGCACATGTAATGACTTGAAAAAAACATTTATTTATTAAGACATTTTTAAAGAGAATCTTACCTTTACCTTGCAGAAGTAGTCCATTAAGGGGCTTACCATCTGGTAACCCATCCTCTTCCTCACATGGCTCACTCTTCACAGTCAAAGAACCATGCTGACCGGAAGGGTCGAGGAAAAGCCCTGGCCCCAATGCCCCATCACTGTCATCACTATCATCACTACAAGAAATTTAAATGTTAGGATTTCTACTCTTTGTTTATATGCAACAGTAAAAATCAGGACTTCGCCATATGTGAAAGAACATCTTATATTTCTAACCTCATGAAAACAAAAAAGATGGTCAAAGTAGGTGAAGAATCTCAACATACAGGATTGTGTTTTTAAATTAATCAAGCCGCAGTTAGCCCCCAAAACAAACCTAAGCTTTTCAACAGTATATTTGACCCCGCCCTTAAATGCCCCTTGCTCTGTACCTTGTAATGTCTCTGTTAAAGATAGCGGCAGTTTGGCGCAGAAAACTTTCCAACTTCAGGGATCTTTCTAAGCGCTGTAGGTAGAGAGGTTTGGCCAGGCCAGAGACCCCCGAGGCTCCATCCTCCAGTCTGCCACCCTGCCCCGATGCCATGCAGCCCACTAGCCTCTGCCCAGCAGGGCAGAAATGTTCACTGAAGAGAAAATGCCATGAAACAAATTGAAGGAAAGGAGGGGCAGATGTTTTGGGGTCAGAATAACAGTTGCAGGAAAGAACAGGATTAGTCCAAATGTAGTCAATTTTGCATATCGTTGTAGACACTTACCTCCTCAGTAAGTGATTGCATCGTTCTTGATCCCAAGATTAATGATCAGATAAAGGTGAAAGAGCCTACAGAGAGCAAACAGTCAATTTCTGATTTATATATGTATGAGATACAGCCTATTAAAAAGGACCACAGTATCTTAAACTGACATTTTATTCAGAAATATACAAGTAAATGCATGCATATCATCCTGGTTATTTTTGTAGAGGCACCACGCTCTGTTTCACGTATTATAAAGCAATTAGGAACAATACATATCCTCATAAAAGTAATTTACAATGATAAGTTGATTAAAATCCATCCCTGCCCTTAAACATCTTAATGATATTGGTAAATAGTCAGTTATTAACAGTAGAGGGGTCCCCTCTGTACAGCTTTGAAACCTACAACAGT
>JBBDHI010000024.1:8403263-8416191 GCA_037177115.1 Craterocephalus stercusmuscarum
GTATTATTATCATAAATGTAATTTAATATAATAAATGAAATTATTATGTCTATGGTCAGAGGACAACTTCTCTTGCATCCCAACTTACTTGTAAAGCGAGATCCACGGCCTCCTCATAAAGCTCCATAATCCTGTAAACCAGCACGCAGGCCTGGAGGTAGCCGTGCTCCGCACACAGCCTGAGGGCATATTTTAGGTCGTAGTGGATCTCGGAGGTGTGCGTACCTGCCTGCTCCAGGTACCACAACAGAGAGTCGGGCTTGTACTTTGCATAAAGCGACAGCAGGTAATTATGGATGGCCTCCTCTGTCACGGTCAGCTCGTACACGCAGAACTCCATGTAGCGGATGGTCTCGCTGATCTGCTGGGTGCTGCCCATCTGGCTGTAGTTCATCAGCGCCGGGATGAGCTTCTTCGGGTCCAACCTCTTCCCCATCTGAATCCAGGCGTCCACCACATTTTTGGGAATGTGCTGCATGAGGACGGGGGAGAACTTGTAGAAGAGCTTTTCGTCGCAGTGCTTGGCGAGCACCTCCAGAGCCGCGCTGTAGTTGTCGTGCTGGCAGTAGTGGGATATCACCCTCTCGTAGTCCTGCATGACCACCGAGAAATAAACCATGTCGTCCACGTTGCCGTGGCTGGCCAGCAGGTCGTAGATGGTGCTGCGGTTGTTGAACAGGCACTCCTTGTGCTTGGAGCTGCTGATGAACTTGCGGAACTCCTCGCGGGTTTCCTGGAAGATGACGCTGTTGCCGTCGCTCTCCAGCTGCCCGAGGCGGTTCAGGTAGAGCTCTGCCAGCCAGGTGACCAGCAGGGTGATCTGTGTCCTCTCACTCGCTTTCAGATTATTCAACTTCTTCAGTAAGAATACTTTCAAGGCATCCTCCTGTTTGGCTTCGATAAACTTGAGCGCTATCTCTTCAAAGTAGTTCTGCGTCAGCGCGTAGCACTTGGCGCTATCCAGGTAGCGCTTGTTCTGGAAGCAGTGCTCCGCCTCCTTGGCCAGCACCATGTCCATGCACTCGGGCCGGTCTCGGCAGTACTCTTTGGCCAGGTCGAATTTATTCATGCTCATGTACATCTGCCAGACGTCCCGGGCCTCTCGCTGAATGTGATATCGGAAAACTGCCCGCTCAGTGTAGATCCACACAAGCCCTCCCACGGGGTCTTTGATCATCCGCTTGAGGGTGCCAAATTTATCCGGGAACACATCCTCATACACCACCTGTCCGTTCAGGGTGCAGATGGCCTTAACTCGGTCATGCAGCAGGAGCAGGAAGTGGAACTGTGTCAGCACGATGGAGATGGGTTTGTTGATGTTTAAGTCAACGTCCGGGGTGTACTCCCATACCTGTGTAGTTGAGAAAAACAAATTATGAACAAAATAAAAACAAGAGTGGATATGGAAAGTTAAGAAAAAAACAACAACTAGGGATGTAATGATACATCGAAAATTGATTTAAAATCAATTTAAACTGATTTAAATGGGTGAAGAAAAAAGGAAAATTGATTTGCATGTGATGCATCAATGCAATCGATGTAGATGACGTTCAACACGAATACAACTTCTTTTGTTCATAAAAAGATTTGTGATCATTTCCATATCTATAATAATTATTTGTTCAGTGTTGAGTTTTGCTAGTACAACATGCAGTAGAAGGTCACAGTTTTAAACAAGGGAGAAAAAGGCAAATATATAAGAAAAAGACAATTGTCTCGGCCATAAAATAACTCATATTAAATTTGTTGAGGGAAAAAAATGGCAAAAAATCTAAACCGGGAACTTAAAATCGAGAATCTAATCGAACCATGGCTTCAGTGAATCGTTACATCCCTGGAAACAACAATAGATCTTTACCTGCACATCGCTCAGCAGGGTATCGGGCCTGACGTAATCCAGCTGACCATAAAGAACTCCATTACCCATCATCCAGGCAAAAGCCTTGGGGGATGTACGAAGCTTGCAGGTGTAGAAAGTGATCTCACTGTAACCCATGTTGGCTGGGAACTCCTGGAAACTGGGCAGCAGATCCTGATTCTGATTGAAGATTGAGCTGAAGCCCTGCTGCTCCGATCCCTCGGCCACCTTACCCACAAACTGGAACAGGCGCTTGCGTGTGGTGGCTATGATGAAATACTTGTTCTCCAGGCCTCGCTCTATCTCCAGGCAGCAGACTGGCGCAGGTTTGCCGTCTTCCTCCAGGGAGTGGACCTGTCTGAAGTACTGATCTGGATTGGTGTTGAACAGGCTGCCCTCGTTTGCAGAGATCTCGGCCTCAAAGATGACGCCTTGGCTTGTGCCTACCAGGATGGGACCTGTGCTGGTCTCATTGCCCAGCAGCTTGTTCCAGCCCACGCTCTCAATGAGGTGGCCTCTCCATCGAGACAGACTGCGCACCTTCTGGGTGTTTCTGTTTAGGTACAGACACTCGCTGGTGCTCAGGCTGATCAACAGATGGGAGCCTGCAGTGGAAAAATATGAAGGAGGATACAGCTGTTGTTTTTAGTATGTCATAACCACAACACTTCCACAGTAATCTTAAAAATTATACAGAAGCAGAATCACATTTACAAAAATAGCAATCATCAAGGCTCAGAGAAGCAGCATTAAAGCACTGATGTTTAGACAATACTTCCAAAGCAGAAAACTGAAGTAACTTTTGTGGTTCTGCTCACCTGTGGGATCCAAGAATAGTTTGTGCACTTTACTGTCATCTTTCCTTCCCAATTCAGTCTGATTGGGCTGATCTGGTTTGGCCAAGTCAATCCTATATTTGACAAAACATAAACATATCAATGTCAAAAACAATAGTTGTTAACCGAAAGTAGATCAGGTCTGAATCAAAACAATGCAAACGCCAGTAAAAATTAATGCTGCCTGTTACACATATATCATATTTTTATTTGCCTCAACAAAGTGTCCTTTCCCAGACTCATGCACAGTTGATTGTTGCAGACTGCAAGATGGTTTATCCTCTCAGGTGGAGTAAAATCGATCCTTTGTTTGTTGAATATTGGCTTCTCTTCCTCAAGTCTCACGTTCACAAAGCCTTCAATGAGTAAAAGGGGTGGGGTCAGTTTTTCAAGAAAAGCACGATTTTATGTATATATTTTATTTAAACGTGCATCCTGCTATGAGGCTCAAAAGATGAGAAGGCGACCTACCCGAGTGGGTTATCCCGATGTTGGCAGTAGACGAGCGGCTATGCTGTTGCGAACTTTGCCTGATATTTTGAGAGTCTTCATACTCATCAAGAATTGATGCCATGATTAAATGTACATTAAAGTATTTATAGAATGAAATGAATTCAAGTAATCCACAAAAAACAGCCAGTGAGGAGTCGAGCGTAGGATGACATGTCAAAACAGCTAGCAGCTAGCTAGCAACAGCACCTTCCATCTGGAGGTCTCACCGACGTATTTCTTTTCTTTCCGAAGGTCTAAATTTAGAGGAAATATTGACAATACGTGGATTTGCGCCACGGTATTGACACGAGAATACATGAAACTTTAATTATTTGTGATAGATTAGCGTCCACTTTAGCTTCCGAGTGCATCAGAACACCATCATAATCATGTGACGCATAGAATCATGTGATCTCTCTACGTGCAGTGCCGTCTTCGTCGGTAGGGGGCGCGCCTGTCCAGGATTATAATCAGGGCTGCACAGAATCATGGAAGCTTTACAAAAATATTTTGACTGTACACACTTCATTAAAAAAAGAAGTAAATCAATTCATTTCCTTTTATTTAGCATAAATACTAAGGGGGTTATTAATGTGATTGATTTATTTGCCTACACGTAAAAAAGGAGATTTTAAACATGTATTCTGGCATAGTAGACATAAAAGCCTGACATAAAAGACTTGACCACATTATTTATTTATTCTATGCTTTGACAATGCTTCAGTCTTTCGAATGAATTTATTCTCTCTTTTTTATTGATTTAATGCTGTAAATATTTCATCTGTTCCATTTATTTATTAAGTCAATCTTTTCATTGCTGAGAGAGCTGCTAGTGTCACAAAAAATATTTTGGTAAGCTTGTATAATATGTTTTGGACAAAAATAAAATTGCCTAAAAGTTTATATATTTTTTGTTGTATTTTTTAAAAGAAGAAACAGAAGATATCTACGTGTTCTTTTTTTTTTTTAATGACATTGTAATTTCATTAGTTGGGCGCGTCTATGCAAATTCAACCTGTCGGAGCCATACACTGAAAGGAGAATAAAGTTGCTTTCAAAACGTCCCTCCCCACCCGAGAGGCTGCACGTCAGCCAGTCAGAGCTGCGTCTCCCAGTCCCAAACAGACAGTCAACCTGGCGGACAGACGACACAGCTGACTCTTAGTAGCCTATCCTCTCTTTAGACAGTGGGAGAGTTGGTAGTGAGAGGTTTGATTTTCTGCTCGACATGCCACCCAACATGGATTACTTTTATCACGAGTCCCGAGTCCCCTCAGCTTGCGGGCTTACCCGGGAGGATGAGTTGGATCCTGGTGTCATCAGCTGCATGCTCGTCGGAGACGGAGCAGTCGGGAAAACCAGCATGATTGTCAGCTACATATCTAATGGATACCCCGCAGAATACAAACAGACAGGTTTTGATGTCTTCTCCGGTGAGTTATTTGGAATTAACTTATTTTATAATTTAAAAAATGTGATTTCTATGGAAGTATAGCTAACCCCATATGTCATAATTAAGTTATTTTAAAAAGGAAAAGGTGCAGGAATGCTTTATGATTTGGATGGTTTAATTGGATTTTATTGAAACTGACTGATTCCTGCCTCTGGTTTCCAACAGGTCAGGTCCAAGTGGAAGGATCTCCAGTCAGAGTTCAACTTGTGGACACTGCTGGACAGGTATTGTTCTATATTTTTAATTTTAAGAGTTGTTTTTTTTCTCTACCTGATCTGGTCTGTACTGTGATCATCCAAATATCACACGTAATTAATCACTATAAATGTCCAGTACTGTTTCTCACGATTCCAGGTGGGAATTTTGAAGTACAAATTCTAGCACATCCTTGCTTAATCCTTGTGGCTCAGTAACAGCTTTAATATTAATAGATGATCTTTTCCTTTTGTCTTTAGTGAGTCAGTCTCAGTCACCAATTCATCCATCATGTTTGTTTCCCGGATATTTGACACTAACCCTTACTTTGTCTGCTTTGCAGGAAGAGTTTGATGAATTCAGGGCTCTTTCCTACAGCCATACGGACGTCTTTCTGCTGTGCTTCAGCATGGTCAACCCCACTTCGTTCCACAACATCACCAAGAAATGGGTGCCGGAGATCCGGGCTCACAACCCATCCTCCCCCATCATTCTTGTCGGGACGCAGTCGGACCTTCTGCTGGACGTGAACGTCCTCATCAACTTGGACCAGTCGAACGTAAAGCCCATCCCAAGCTCTCGAGCCAGGAGCATGGTGGACAAAATCAGGGCCACAGACTACATTGAGTGCTCGTCACTCACCCAGAAGAACTTGAAGGAGGCGTTCGATGCGGCTATTATTGCCGCGATTAAGAACAAAGCCCGCAAGAGCAAGAAGAGGAGTTTTTCCGACAGGCGCACGAAAGCCTTCTCCAGGTGCAGCTGGAAGAAGTTCTTCTGCTTCGTCTGAACTCTTATACGTAACCCTGTGGGTTGTGGACAAAACTTTTAATTTATATAAAGATGTCACTTTCACTTTCATCACATATCAGGCCTTTTACATCCTTCATTGTTTGAAAAGGGGGCTTATTTTGTCATTAATGCCTAAAGGTGACTCGAATCCAATGTCAAATCCCAGAGAGACTGATGCATATTGAAATCTTTTTTAACAAGCAACTTCATATTTTTTGAAACAAGTATGTGTATCAAAGTGGGACGTTTGAGAGGAAGCTGCAATCACAATAGACTTGTAGGATGTGATCGCCCTACAAAGCACAGCCACAGAGGGCAAAGCCATGCCAGTATGTAAAAGCTGTGAATTTGCATGCTTGGTCGCTACCGGCTGCAGCCTTTAATGTAAGCAAAAGGAAGAACAGAGAGTGTGAGGACTTTGTGTTTGAGCAGATGGGCGTTGTTTCTTGTTGTGTGACTGCAGCAGACTATTTATATGCAGCAGCTGCCAGTTCAGGTTGCAGTGGGAACTGCTGCATTCTTACCTGCTCGTCAGAGCCTCCCCGGCTGGTTTGGTTGGGTATTTTCTTGTCTCCGAGCAAGTCAGCTGAGAGACCTTATCAAGCCTGACATTTATTTCTGACAGCTGATACACACCATTGGGATTTTGTGTTTGTGACAAATCGGAAAGAAATGCGTCTTGGCTGTCTGGACAGGAAGCAGGTTTTAAAAATCCTCTGGTCAGCGGGGAAAAGTTGCAGGAGAGTGGTAACCTTTGGCTTTTTGTTCCTAACTCTCATCAATCTGCATCTGTGAAAGCAAACACTGCAGGAGTCTGTGCAGATCCTCCCCGCCGACATCATAAGCCTGGGTTTCTTTCTGTTTTCACCTCTCTTTGTTTATATCAATGTACCCCTGATCTCCTCCGAAACCCAACGAGTCCAGATCGAGGACGCTTAACAGCCTCTTTGTGGGCGTAGCTGTTAGAAAATACTTCTTCAAAAACCTTTTTTAAAAAAAGAAACGTTTTGCACTCTTGCACATTATGTGTTGTATGTGAAAGTGTTTGTAATTATGCTTCTCGTAGAAGCAAACTTTTTGTTTCTGTTTGTACAAAACAAACCATTACGACAAAATGGGAGCTCATTTACCCCGTAGGTTGTGCTTTGATATGACTCCACATCATTGCTAATCTCAACCAAACATGTTCTTCTCTAACTTGTGTGTCTTTTTTACATGGCAGAGGGATGTGATGCAAATAAACTGAGAGCAACTTTTACACCTCTGTGTTATGTATATTCTTAGAATGGCTTTTCTGACTATGCAGTTCACAGCCACGCATCACGTCTGATACTTTTACACTGAAGGAAAAGTTTTGAAACAATGCCTCTAAAGGATCCTTGCCACCCTACTAGGTTGGCCTCCTGGACTCCTTTCTGGATTAACATATGCTAAGTAGTTTCAGACCTCTTGCAGTGCACTGAATTGACCATTTCTAATGTAATCCAGATTTCTGTTGTTTGGCAGCGCCATGCTGTGACTGATAGCTGTCTGAATGTCTTTTCCAAAGATCAAGAGACGAGGGAAAGAGGTCATTCACAGAAGAGTCAGATTCACTGATTAAGAATAAACATCAGCAGGCTGGTTTATCCCAACAATGGAGTACCGGTCAGTCTTCTTGAAATTTAAAAGGATCGGTGCCTTTTGTCTGAGGGGTTATACTGAAAACGGCCAATTGTGCCGTTTATGTAGCTGATGTGGAGATAGATGAACATGGACAGAGCAGCGTTTGTGTGGGGGTGTGAAGTTCATCTGACAGGGACAGACACAGGAGAGGATTGTTTTGAAACACCTAAAAACCTGGCAGCTCTGGTCCGAAACGGGGTGAATGAGTCACGGCCGGGCTAGAGGAGAAAAAACACACATCATGTCAATACATCAGCAATCTGTTTGCCATCAGTCAGCGTGCCGTCCATCATGCGGCCGTGTGTCAGGGCTATGTTTGAACTTCTGTTCTCAGTGGGTTAATGCGGCACATCCTTCGTCTGACCTCACATTGACGGGTCATAAGAGAGAGCTGGAGTTCTGTCATCTGACACCCTGTCACAAGTGGACCCACGATGAACTATGATTTTGGTTTTAAGCTGCAAGGCTAAGATTCAAAATGTTTTTAGCTTAGAAACATAAGTAGACGCATGTTTCCATATCTGTAGATGGTTGTTAGATTTGGCCAGATGTTTGAAAAATGTATTTACATTCCTAGGTTTGCAAAGAAAAAAACTTGATTTTGTAAAGAAGTGAAAAGGTAAGTGTATGGATTATGTGTGGTTGTAATAAACAAGATTTTATATGTATAACCCTAATTCCAAAGACACCAGGATGCGGTGTAAAATGCAAAATAAAAAAGAGACGAAATTATTTTTGAATCTCATCAACCCATATCTTTTTCCATTTCATGGGAAATATACCCTCATTTGTAAGTTGATGGCAGCAGCACATCTTAAAGGCTGGAACAGGGGGTAAAAAAGCTATATATAATAAGAATGAATAAAAAAGAAATGGAGCGTTTGACAGCTGGGTTATTCAGCAACAGGCAAATCTTCTGGGCAGAGGTTCACCAGTCAACAACAAACTGCATCTAAAAATGAAGGAATAATGGAAGAATATTTCTCATCATATAGTCTGTAGGATTTTTGAGGGACCATTTTTATGTTTCTCGTTCAGTTTAAAAAAAAACATGGCTACTGATCCTGTAAAACAGGAGGTTAGAGCACAGAAAATTGCTTCCAGTTCTGCAACATTAGGTAAAGCTAGCAGCTAGCTGGTGAATATATACGGCTATTCAAGGATTACAGATTAAAAGTAGATTAAAACTAAGCTAAAAATGAACAAAAAATAGAGCCAGTGTTTGATATAAAATCATCACACCTAGCTACAGACTAACAGCTTCAGAGATGAAACAAACAAGATGATTAGCACTTCAAACAGGCCTCTTCTCCAGGCTCGCTCTGCCACAGACCACAGACGGACGCCCAGAATGTTAACAGCCCACAGTTCAAGACACCAAAAGAGATGTGCAGTAATGCTTAAAAATCAGCTTTGGTTGTGAGGAGAAGGAGCAGGTTGTGTGATACATTGTTTGCCGTGTTGCATATGAGAGCGCCGCCAGTTTGCACCAGTTACAGATGCATGATGGCATCTGATTGGCTCTTAACTGATAGGTATATCTTACCTCCAGAATCAGGGACTCACTCCTTCCTCCGGGATGACCACTCTCTCCCCACAGGTTACTTCCATAGTCTGGCCAACCGTAGGAAATACTTA
Source organism: Craterocephalus stercusmuscarum (assembly GCA_037177115.1). Lineage (NCBI taxonomy): Eukaryota > Metazoa > Chordata > Actinopteri > Atheriniformes > Atherinidae > Craterocephalus > Craterocephalus stercusmuscarum. Next base: position 8,412,193 of record JBBDHI010000024.1, read on the forward strand.
AGATGCTCCTGGCTGAGGGGTGGGAAAATGTGACCAAGCTGGTGACCAGCATGAGGAGGAGCACCTAGACTGTTGTCTCTGCATATGGATCATCCACACACATCTGGTTGTGTAAAATGAATAGTGTAACAAAGCAACATTGTTTTTTTCCTGGGAAAGCCCAATCCTCCAGTCCACCAAGCGACTCTACATAAAAGTGGATATCAGCCGGATGATGTTGCTACTCACATGTTTAACTGTGCTGTTCATTCCACAGAAGCACAAGCTGTAGCTCATTGTACATGTAACACCATGGTATTCATTCTGAGAAATAAAAAACGGACTCTCTGGCTTGAGAAAATGTCCACATTTTTTGTGGCAAGTTTTGCTAAGCTTCTTACTTGTTTGCAATCTTTCTACACGTAATCATCTGACTGCTGTGTGTGATTTGCCCCAACTGACTTGGCCATATTCCCAGATTTTAGCTATTAATCTACATCATGCATTGATGTCCTGATAATAGGTTATAATGAAGGAAATATATAATTGTAATAACTCAGTACATCCTCTAAATGTAGACAAACGCATCCTTAGAGGCCCTGTTGTTTAGAGGCTGTTGAAAAAAGTGACATGTTGCTTATTAGTCTCAGATAGTGTTGACATTACATTTTGTGGGGGCAAGTAGAGGTTTTCAGTGAACTCCATGTTATAAACAATTCTAAAATGAGACATATGAAGATCATGACTCAGTTATGGATTGTTACTCATATATGATGCAAAGACAAAGATTTCCATCTTCTACTGTCACAATACACTCATTGAGCAATCGCGAAAGCTCATGTTGGACAGGTTTTAGGTTCCCAGGAGTTCTGTGAACTCTTCCTTCTCCTCCTCCTCCTGTTCCTCCACCCTCTCCTCTCATGGTTAGTCACCCTTGCTCTTATCTTCTTGCCGAAGGCTGGTCCTCCTTCCAGGATCCCCTGCTTTTAGCGATTGTGTCAGGAGTAGTCAACCTGCTCTTCCTCTGGCTTAGAGCCAGTATCACTCTGGGTTTCACTCTAGTCTCTGACTGGCAAGGAGGCCTGGGAATCAGCAGGTGCACCGACAGGTCTGCCTGGCTCAGGACAAAGCCTATTGGCTCATTTCTCGTCGCTGCTCCTTGGCCATCTAAACTGGCAGTTAGACAGTTATGCTTTGGGGAAGAGTTGGCACCACTCACTTTCTCACAGATGTACAGTCTGTCTGATGTGATTTTATTGCTGTTTGTCTTCAGTTTCACCCTTTCCAGCAGATTGAGAGTTTCTGAGGAAACAACTGCGGTGACATTGTTTGAAGAAAAAAATGAAGGCAATGATGATAAATTTACTTTGATGACAAAGCTAAATATGTTGTCATGTAATGTTTACATGACTGCAGGTGTAATTATCTCCCTGCCTTGTTAGCATAAAATCATTCCCACAACAACCTAAGTCGCAGGTATTTAAATATAATGAAGAAAAATATTATTTCAGTCAAAACATAAACCGTCAGTTTCGATGTTGGACTTGGATAGTGAGAATGAACCCAGCACGCATGCAGCAGTGCCTGGAGGCAGCAACGATTGTTTCTGTCCCAAAGTCAGCGGCATAAGTTCACTTCCTTTGCATCTGATGGGATCCTTCTGCAGCTGAGTAACTAAGATAGGCCACTGTAAACCTCAAAGAAGATTCAGGTTCTCTGTTAAATTTGTTTTTTTCCCCTCATTTGTGGACTTGAAAGCCATTTTCCAGAGGCTAAAACAAAGGAAAGCCTCTTCAACTCCTTATGAGAAGCTGTCTTTTCTAATTAATGTGGTCAGTTTTAACATGTATTCTCATCCATCATGTTTGAGAGGGACGTAATGATTTTTAGTTGCTGCCAACAACCTAAAATGATCAAAGGACAGCACAATAAGAGCACAGATGATGTGCAAACAGCCTGTGAGATGAAACAAACAGTAAGATGATTAACACTTCAAACAGACCTCAACTCCGGGATCATTATGCTACCGACGACTGAAGGATGCCCAGAATGTTATCAATTCTCCACAGCTCAGGACACCAGAGAAGTTGTGCAATAACGGTGAAAACAACTTCTTTGGTTATGAGGAGAGGAGGCATGTTGTCTGTGATTATAGTTTTTATGTGCTTTTGTTGAACTGATTGCTGTTTTCACAAATAAAATGCAGCTCTAAAAAATGTCAGTTTTCAGAAGTTTTGGAAGTTTCCTCTGCTGGAGCTCCACAGTAAAATTTCCAGAAAATCCCAGAATAATAGTTTGTGTGACCACTGGAGAAAGTCCCCTGCAGTATTTTGAGCAAGTTAGCATGCAGCATTTTCCGTTGTCTGCAAAGGAACAACGATGCCCCCGTTAAAGGAAACAGGAAAATTATATAGTACATTAAAAATGAATACATTAACTTCCTGTAAAAGCTCTGAACAAAACAGTACAATTTCCAAAGCATTTTTTTTGCTGAATTTCTGCTTCCTGTGTGCTTTGTGCTCTGTTCAGGCACCACTTCAAAAATATTTTCAAGACAGTGCACCCCCAGTGTAAAATTTCCACAAGTGACAGTGTGAGCAGCTGTGTAAAAATCAGGTCAAAGTCTCTGGACCTTCTCCAGAACTTTCAGATGGACATGTCTAAATAAGGATACCTTCATTCTTCAGCAACACAGAACTCAATAGAAAACATATTCAAATTCAAGATGATATATTTTATTTTAAACCCTGGATTTATTCGCGGTGGGTTCAAAATATGAACTTTTTTTCATATTAATTATGAAATTAAGTAGGCTACTGCATTTTACTTATCTCTATAAAGACCAGTGGGCTGTCATATTTTGACACCCAAGGGGCATTTGGGGGGGATTAAAAGGGCTTTGCAGACAGAGGTTCACCTCTAACCACATGCACTATTGTGCACATTTTTGCCTCTGTGTGTTAGCATCAATCTGCAGTTAAATAGCTGAAACTGTAGTTGGAGCACAAGGTTACTATGACACTGCCTTGAAAATAACATCTGGATACAAACCTTTATGGATGTAACTTTATCTCTACAGGCCAAGCTGAACAACTGTCAACAATACCAGAAACAAGCAGGAAGGGCGTTAAAAAAAAGTGAGTGAAACTTTTACCCTAACCACGTCTACTCAAATCTCTGCAGAGCAATATGTCATGTAACTATAGATTAACGTTCGTGTGGCCCGTTTTGTTACAACATGTAGTGTTTGTTTGGAAGTCCATGTCAACCATGAAGCTACAGCGTAGCCCGAAACATGAACGGGCCTTTGTCGCTGTGCCTTTAAAAGAGACATTTGCACTTTCAGAGTTACGTGTCTGTGCATTAAACAGCCCATGTTAACAGATATTTGCTCAACAAACAGAAAAAGACAAACAGACATAAGCAGTGCTGAAACTTTGCATGTTTCTGTAGAAGTGAAAATAAGACCCAACGTACCACTTTGAAGTTAAAGGAAAACATAAAAGGCAAAGGTAATATGGAGTCAATTTTACAGCAAATGTTGGGTTCAAGCTTTAAACAAAATGATGAGCTTTTATTGATTTGGTTTTGAGTCACAGTTTTCAAAAGTGACAGTTAACCTTTTTAGGAGGGAATACTGAGCGCTGTTTGCAAACAGGAAGCATGTGATCTGATTGGATGTGAGATTGTACATTGGGTGTGTCTGCGTCTGGGAATCAAGGGGGAGAGGTGTTCTCACAGTGGCGTTGGGGGTGATTAGGGGGAAGGCAGGGGGTGTTGTGACATCCACACGTCGCACATGGTGGCAATGAAGTAAATTATGCAACACAACATAACCTTTGTTGTCCCAAGATCCTGCTCCTGTCTGCAGGCACACACGTGTAAACATACAGGTACCAGTGCATGCATATAAAGTTATAAATATCAATACAAGATGATTTGGTGAAGTTTATTTGCCAAGATATAGTACGTAAGGCTTTTTTATGTATGTATATGTAAATATATATATGTTTCAGTCAC
>JBBDHI010000024.1:8429467-8439998 GCA_037177115.1 Craterocephalus stercusmuscarum
CGCCCGGTAGGCCGAGCACCTATCCAGGTGGGCGGAGCTTTCCCTCCATTTAAACCGGGTTATCAACTGGCTGGCTTACTGACTACAGACTAAAACAAATGTGTGCAAAACATAACTTTATTAAAGTGTTCATAATAAGTTTTATTATTAGCTTAGCCCTGCAAGATGACTCATTTGTTTTCTATTAACTATTCCCACCGGCAAAAACGTTTTTCCCTCCATTTAAACGGCTAACTCATCGTCCCCGCCCGTAATAATTTCTCCCCGGTCTTCACCGGGCTGACAGAAAAGGAGCGCGCCTAACAATTTCCACCAATCACAGCTGAGCAGACCTTCCACGACAGATCCTATGTTGCATTACTCGCTCGATATGTCAGCTCTGTAATTAAAGTTTTCAATTTTCTTTTGTTAGACCATATTTATATTTCATGTTAGGGGAAATAGTTCGTACGTTCATTCTCATGAGTCTCATTGTCCTCCGATGAAGGCTGTTCAAGCTGATGAGCAATCCTTCATTTCCCAAAATGCATTGTGTTTCCATAACTTTTGACCTATGGAAAAAAACAAGCCGATCAGCTGATGTAAAAGCAACAACATCTTCAAGAGGCTGCTGATACACCATAGCTTAGCTCACCCAGCTAACTTTACACCCGACGTTAGCTATATGTGGCAGCAGGCAGGATGGTGCAACACAGCAAACGTGTCCGGTTTTAGACTGTGTGGAGGCAGCGTTTACTTAGCGAGACGCCTCTCGGACTGGTAGCAACTGCTAGGTCAGTGGGCCGAAAGGAAGGTTGTTTATTTCCACAGAAGTGTGTTTCTTTGTGTTGTAGCTGGTATTAGCTAATGGCTGTGGGTTATTGAGTTTCACGGTGTATTTTGGGGGAGTTATGACGAGCATATAAGCAGGAACTTTGTATCGTCTGGCGAGTTGAAACGACTCTAAAACAAGACAAAAGATGCAGGGCTGCTAATGTTAGCTTGCCAGCTGTTATGCAAAACAAAAAGGTAAACAATAGTCTGGCAGAGTGTCTTTGAAACAGCTTGTGTAAAGGTTGGATGTGTTAAATTTTAAGGTGTATATAAGTACACAATTCTTCTTTTGATGGTGTTTTTAAAGAGCGAATAAGATAATTATTTCCTTTGTTTTCAGGAAGGTTACCTGACGCCTCTCAGAAATTAACCTAAACATGATATAACTGTATATCATAATTTATTTACATTGATATTGGAATACTTGTTTTCACATTTCAAGTTGTAATCCCCATTGTGTTTGTCAAAACTAGGGGTCACAGCCTGACATTTCAGGTTTAACATGAGTGCTCAAAGTCCAGCAGTGGATAAAGGAATGAACACGGTCCTAGTCTGTCAAGAGAGTTATGCCTGTGGAGGGTCAGATGAGGCTGCGTTTGAGTGCGATGAGTGTGGCAGTTTGCAGTGCACCCGTTGCGAGCTGGAGCTTCATCGGCAGGAACGCATGAGAAATCATGACCGGGTTCGGATCACGCCCGGCCACGTCCCCTTCTGTGACTCCTGTAAAGGTGACAACAGCTGTGCTGTCAGACTCAGAGCGGTGGTTCGCTGCCAGGGTTGTAAGATCAACCTGTGTTTGGATTGCCAGAAACGCACTCACGGTGGAGTCAACAAGAGGAAGCACCCTCTGACACTTTACCCTCCTTCAAAAGCTCCTCAGGACAGCAGTGTGGCTGCTGGGGAGTCAGAGATGGAGGCCCTCAGATCAAAGCTGGAGAAGGTGTGCAGCTTCCTGTTAGTCGACGAGAAAGAGGAGATGCAGGTAGGAGCCTGAAAATCACTTCTGTTTATATTTTTTATTTTTTTGAGTGCATCAATCATTTCACGGTGTGATCTTGTGCGGGTTGTCAGGTGAAGGATGAGGAAGACTTTGTCGCCAGACTGGGCTGCACACCAGATGAGCTCCTTAAGGTGGTCTCCATCTTTGGGAACACAGGAGAAGGCAAATCCCACACCCTGAACCATACCTTCTTCCTTGGAAGAGAAGTGTTTAAAACCTCCGCAACCCAGGAATCCTGCACGGTGGGCGTTTGGGCAGCTATGGACCCCCTGCATAGGGTTGTCGTCATCGATACAGAGGGATTGCTTGGCGCTGGTATGAAACATGTTCAGCTTATTATAATGAGTTCGATAAGCACAGAGGCACTCACTGCCCCCCTTTTTTAATCACCAGGAGCCAATCAGGGGCAGCGAACACGTCTTCTCCTCAAGGTCCTGGCTATCTCCGATGTGGTTATCTATCGAACCCATGCTGACCGTCTCCATGATGATCTCTTCAAGTTCCTCGGTGATGCATCAGACGCCTACTTGAAACATTTCACCAGGGAGCTGAAGGCGACGACCACCCGCTGCGGTCTGGATGTTCCCTTGTCCACCCTCGGTCCTGCAGTTATCATCTTCCATGAGACTGTCCACACTAAGCTCCTGGGATCAGGTATCGCACCGCAAAAACTCCAAATCTTACCAAGTGCATTTTTCTTATTTCTAGTCAAAATATCTTATCATGCTTTACATAAGATACAATCGCCTAAAGAGTAATATTTCAGTGAGATTTAGGAGCTTGTTTTAAGATAATAGGGGGGAAATACAACTTTTGAGCACCACAAACTTATAATGAAACACAAAACTTCACAATGCGTGTAAAATATAGCTAAGAGCAAGTTTTTTCATTTTATTTCAGGATCTTGTAAGGCTTGAATATATTGTCTTATTCTTATCAAGAGAATTTTCACTTGTTCCATTGGAAGACTTTTTGCTTATTTCAAGCAGAAATACCTTGTTTAAATTTTCTTCTAACTTATGTCTGGAGCTGCCTTTTTTCCAGTGCAGCCGTCACTGCTTTAGATTTATTTTTATTCATCCAGTTCATTAGAATAAAGCCTACGCTTCTTCTTTTTTTTCTTGTTTGCTCTAAGACAAACCATCAGAATCGGCGGATCGTCTGCTCCAGGAGCGTTTCAGGAAACTGGGCCTGTTCCCAGAAGCTTTCAGTTCCATCCAGTACCGCGGGACTCGGACCTACAACCCCCCCACAGACTTCAGCGGTTTGCTGCGCAGCCTGGAGCACCAGCTGGACAACAACACCACTCGCTCTCCACGCTCTGCAAGCGTCATCTATAAGGCTCTGCAGGTAGCGAGGCTTACTTAAAACTGTGTATTTCTGTGAGGGCTGGGCAATTTGAACCAAATTTCTTATCTCAATCATTTCTTCCTGAATTCCAATATTTATATTTCGATATATATTTTTTGGTCAAGCAGCCAAACAGATGGTTTAGATGTACAGTTTTGAGTGCTAAATGTACTTTTATAAAGGATCAGTAGCACTGTGCATAAACATTTTTGACTTAAAGTCAAGTATATTTCTTTTAAAATAATATAAAATACTTGAGCAAAAAGCTAAAAAAAAACATACTTTCAACTCAAAACAAACTAACTCGATATATGCGGTATTCCCTCATTCTTTATCTCATGCGAGTCTCGATATATTTGAAATCTTGATATATTGCCCAGCCCTAATTTCTGCACACTTATGTTAATGTTGGCTCTTTAGGTTTGGAGAACTATAACCAATAGCTACAAAATCTCCCCCTTGTTTCAGGCCCTGAGTGAGCGTTTCAGTGGAGAGATTCCAGATGAACATATGGCCAATAATTCCTTCTTTCCAGATGAGTACTTTACCTGCTCCAGCCTCTGCCTCAGTTGTGGGTAAGCATCCCTTTTCTTACATTAACAAAGCATTTAACACTTCCTCACCGTCAGGAACTCTTTTAATACTTTTACTGTATGTTTTTCATTATTTTCCTTCTTTACTTTGAAGCACCCTCCAGTCAGCTTTAATCCATCACCCATGAGTCTTTGCAGCCAGCGAGTCCCCCTACATGTTTGAATTAATCTGGCTGCTCCTGTCACATAATTGAAGAGATCCAAAGCCACTGGAAGCAGTTTAAGCCCTAACCCCCACACTGCTGTCTTACTCTTTTTATGGAAGATATCGTATGCTGAACCTTTCCAGATTTTTTCCTCCAATTATTTTGGTCCGGATTGATCTGAATCCAAACAATGCTGCCCAGAGTTGCTTTGGTTTTTAAGGCTTTGATTTATGTGGTCTTTTTCTTTTTGAGGGTAATTTGCTCTTCATATTTGATTTAAATGATGCTTTTCCAGCCTCTCGGCGAGGAAAGGATCCTGTGATAGTCCACAATCTGAGTTTTTTGCTCTTCCAGAGCTCACCCGTGCATTTTCTGCTAGTTTTTGTCTTTTGTTTTGTATCAGGCTCTGGTCTTTGACTCTGACTTGGTAGGCTCTCACTTTCAGGTCAGGCTGTAAAAGAAGCATGAACCACCTGAAAGAAGGACTTGAGCACGAAGCTAAACATCGTTGCCGCTACTCTGCACAGTACGACAACCGTATCTACACATGCAAGGTAAGTATAAGCACAACAACACACGTGCATGTGAAGAAGCGTGCATCAATTTTCTGATTATCTATGCTGAAACACTCAGGCCTGCTACGAAGGGGGAAAGGAAGTGATAGTGGTTCCCAAAACGACGGCCTCCTCTGACTCACCGTGGTTTGGCTTGGCCATCTATGCTTGGTCTGGGTGAGTCCTCAGAACATTTTGGAGTATGATTAGTAATGGTGCCATTTCCAGCACAAATAGTTTGATACAAATGCGGTAAAATACTGTTAACTGGTTCATTACTATATAACAAGAAGCTGTTTTAGAACAGAAAAAAAGCAACTTCACAGTCTTTCCTCACAGCTAAAACTGGGTTGTTTTTCTATCTCTTTGTTCAGATATGTAATTGAGTGTCCCAACTGCGCGGTGATCTACAGAAGCAGGCAGTACTGGTATGGAAACCAGGACCCTGTGGAAACAGTGGTCAGGACAGAGATCCAGCACATCTGGCCTGGGGTAAGGCCCAAGTAGAACAGCGTTAATGAAATTCTGCTGAAGCCAGATACAGAAAACTGAAAGCTAAGAAGTTCCTTAGTCAAAGACAAAAAGTTGCAGATTTTTTTAGTGGAAACTATTAAAAAACTACTTTCACATCAAGCTAATAACAGCATACGCAGTATAAAGATAAGCATTGGCATGAAATATGACAAAAGTGTGCTAAAGGACCCCTTTCCTGAGACATTGTTGGTGTTTCTTTTAGCACTCACCTATCATTATGTTCTTTAAATTGACTGTTCTTCCTTTGGCATTTTTTCAGTCTGACGGTTTTCTGAAAGACAACAACAATGCTGCTCAGAGGCTGCTGGATGGAGTCAAGTACATTTCTCAGTCTGTGTCTGAACTCAGCGTCAAACCTGCCAAAGCCGTCACCTCCTGGCTCACCGACCAGATTGCTCCCACCTACTGGAAACCCAACTCTCTTATTCTGGTACATAGTCGCTAGATGTGTGGACGAATAGAAAACATTATTCCGTTTGAAGGATGCAAAGCATGAGAATCCAGGGGGGGGTTGAAGATTTTCAGGGGACCGCGCTGAAGATATTTCTCATGTTTAACAATGCGAAAACTTGCTGAAAAGTATTTCTTCTTTATTGTTCTTAAAACAGTCGCACTGTGCAGACGTCTGCAGCCGACTGTTTTAGACGCTTAGACAAGGTTAGACAAAGAACTAATAGTAATGATGCCAGCGGTGTGGCAGTATTTCACACTGTATACTCCCACCAGCAAGACAGGTGTAATATGACATTTGGTTTATAATATAGTGGTATCGGTACTCGGTATCGGCCGATACCATTAGCACAAGTATCGGAATCTGTATCGGGAGGAAAAAAATGGTATCGAAAGATCTCTACTGAAAAGCTCTGGTGTATTTCTCGATTTGTCATAGAAATGCCATAAATGTGGGGAGGAGTTCCAGCCCAACGACACCAAGCATCACTGTCGTGCTTGTGGAGAGGGTTTCTGCGACGCCTGCTCTTCTAAAACCCGGCCAGTCCCGGAGAGGGGCTGGGGCCTCGCACCTGTTAGAGTCTGCGATGCATGTTTCCACGACCGCGGGATCCCAACTGGTAAACGCTTTCATCTCTAAATGACACACGGACTGGCATCCATATATTTTTTAATGGTTTCTTGGATTAAATTCTTGTCTGATTTGAACATTTCTGTCTTTCAGAGCTGCTGGATGCTGCCTTGGAGGAGGAAGGCGGCACCCTGATAGCCAGGAAGGTTGGGGAGGCTGTTCAGAACACGTTGGGTGCTGTAGTCGGTGCCATTGACATACCTCTAGGTGAGCGTATCATCACGACGACAAAAAGTTTGAAGTGAAAATATTAAACAGCTGGATTATTTTACGTATCCTGCTGTTTACTTTCTGTTTCCTGGGCTCAGGCTTGGTGAAAGACGCAGCTCGCCCAGCCTACTGGGTCCCAGATCAGGACATCCACTCCTGCTGCGAGTGCCAAAGGGAGTTCACGCCTCGGCTGTCCATCCACCACTGCCGCGCCTGTGGCCAGGGCGTGTGCGACGAGTGTTCACAGGAGCGCCGCCCCGTGCCGTCCCGTGGCTGGGACCACCCAGTGCGGGTCTGTAACGGCTGTGGCCAAAAAGCCGGGGATCTCTAGCAGGACAGGAGTCGGAGGTCAGAGCGGGAACGGTTTAAAGACGCAAGCCGCCCTGAAAACCGGAAGGGAGAACAAAGACTCTTCGGGCTTTTCAAGCACCTTTTAAAAGTCGGACTCGCGTTGGTTGCTTTTTAATTCTGGCCTTGCATCACTTCGGTTTCGCTTCGACATGCTTCTGATTTACACTGTGAAGAACACCAGTCAGAACGAAACTTGAATTTCAAGACAGGACAGATTAAACTCAGAGGAAGATCAAGCTGATTTCCAGCTGATCTCAGGTGACTTTCCATGCGTCCCCTTTAGATCCTAAAATTTGGAGTTAGGCACATGAACCTTTTTCCCCTTTTGACAATCCCTGCCAGTGGGACACTAATACCGTCAGCACCTTGATCTAATTTGAAGCTGCTCATTTAAACCATTTATAAAGAGAAGAACTGACTGATATAATACTGACTGTAGCTATTTACATACTGTAAGGTGGTTTCTGCAGGATCCTAAGATCTGAGGATCAGGAGTTTTTGGGAAAAAAAAGATTTAAAAAAAAAAACCTTAATGATTAAGAGCACATTTCATATTTATACGCAACAACTCTGGAGTTATTTTTCTCTTATTCAGCCATGCTGGCATTAGTTGCAGTCAGAAGCCACTGGTGCACTGTAGCATCAAAATGCATTCCAAGTAATATTCTTAGTCCAACTACCTACCCGATCCCCTGATCCTTTGTGGTTGGTTGTGCACTTGAAGGGGCCGACGACTAAGCAGCCTTAATGACGTTCATGTTAACTGCTTAAATTTTACATGAAATATATATACAGTAAGTACGTGGGAAATAGTGTACTGTAACAGGGAAACGTTAAAATTGTGCAGTTTTTAAATGTCAAAACTACTATGTTTTACCAGGACTAGTCTGACTGCGGCATGGTTAAACATTACAGGGACTGCTTTTCTAAGAGTGGCTGGCTCACAGTAGCAATAAGGTACAGAAAAGACTTTGTCTTTTGAGGCTGGCCCCTCAAAACGTGATTAGGGGAGTAACCTTTACTCTGTTAACTCAGGCCATGTGGCTAGTTAGCTTGGAGCTTTTAACAAGCTGCAGCACAAATGTAGAAGTGTTTGCATGTATTGGAGCTGGATTATCAGATGAATATGGATATGATGATATCAAGATATTCAGGTTATTCACTAAATACCTTGGCTTTGTGAGGTTTGGTTATAAGATCAACAAATAAGCTGAAATGACAAGAAGAAATGACCCGAGTCAGAGAACGATCTTATCACTGCTTCTATCTCAGAGGGAGACGATCATCTGTTGTAGTTATCACATGGAACCAATCAGTAAATTGTGTTCATGTATTCTCATTCAGAAAGTATTAAACTACAGAATCTCTAATCTGTGTGTGTGTGTGTGTGTCACTTCAGAGGAAATGGATGCAACTGCTGACTGTCTTCTAAAAGGTTTATTACAGCACCATGATTTTAGAGTAGGAAAATGCCATGATTAAAAATGATTTGTGTCATGATTGAAAATCTACACACACTTTTGAAAAATCTGGGTCATAAAAATGCTGGATTAAATTGAAAAAAATCACAGGTAAATGCACGTCTGGAAAAATGTAGCAATTTCATTTCATGGTGGCACAAATTGGCCCAAAAACAGATATAAAAATCAATTGAAATTAATCAATCCAGTCAAATAACCTGTTTTAGATGAGAAAACTGAGTGAATAACCCCCAAGTAGCCAAGTGGTTGCTGGTTCAACTCTAAATATGAAAAGGTCCTTTTTTTGTCCTTAAATATAAGATAGATTGATCATTCATTATGGAAGTAAAGGTGCAATCTGTTAACCCTCTGCGGCTGAAATACACAAAATGACGCACCATGTGCCTGTTCCCTTCGTTTTTTTGCATAAATATAGCATTTCATAATGTAACACACAAACTGCAATGTGAACTCATTGTGATCATTTTACAAATGAATCTGATGTAACAGCTGGATTAGATATTTCCATTATTTCCTTCTGTTCCATCCAACCCCTTTTTCCTTTTCCACGAATTTATCTGTCATTTAAAAACAACAATATTAACTCTTAGTCAAATAAAAGATGAGAGTTTAGTTACTTAAAGGCGCCTTAGCTGCTAATATGAATCAGGTAGTGGCATAAAATGTCACTGGTGTAAATGTTGTTTTATAACCTAAATGAAATAATGTTGCTCACATTAGTATGTATCTTTTAATACCTGCAAATAAGATGCATCTAGGACAGTTCAATCACAGACAAACAACTTAATTTCAGGTATTAAACCTTTTCATTCCTGCTTCTGCTTTATGTGCATATAAATCTGTAGGCCGCGGCACACACCGGCAGATGTGGGTAATACGGTATCAGTAGCTGGACTAGCGTTTCAGAAAATCTAGAATTACATTCAGTCACCTAAACAATGTATAAATTTATATTTCAGGTCTATTGGACCCAAATTAATAATTGTAGCCAGGCATAAAGTAAATTACATTAAATGTCTAATTTGTGATTTTTATATAGGTCTCTGCAAGACTTAAACTGCTATTTTGAGACAAAATGTTGCCTTTAAACTCAAGCTTTCTTTCTGTACCCTGGAAACTGTAAAAAGTTTCTTTACTGCCCCGTTTACATCCATACACATGCCAATATCAGGCGTGTAAACAACTTTTTGTTGTCCAACTTAAGACCACAACAGCAGAAACTCAAAAACCTTCCCATTTTCTAACACCAAGGCATCATGATGTTGTAAAAGTGTTAAGAAAAAGGCAAAAGAAACCATTAATCTGACTATTTGACCACTCCCCAAAAGTCGGTAGGACTTTTTGTAACTGGACTGGGGATTGGCTGATGAGTTAAACAGTCAAAGCCGCAGCTTTCAACTGAACAGCACCCCTGATAAATGTGGCAGGAATAAAAGCGTCATCTGTAAGAGGAAGCATTTTCACTCTGTTCCCGCAGCCCTGCCGTGGGCTCTCCTCCGTCTTGGTAGTCTGTGTTGTATGGGAAGTAGTACAGGTCATGTTTGACAGCCATGAGAAGGCCAGGGAGCCCCCTGCAGCCGCCCAGATTAGAGGAGAAGACGACGTTTGGGATCGAGTCATTTGCAGCCGGGTGGGGTGATGGGATTGTCCTGAGTAGATGACCGTCCTTCAAGCTCCACAGCCTTGTGTAACAATCCTGACCAACTGTGGGATGTAAAAAAAAAAATCGAAGTTTAGTTTTACCATACAGTGCCTCGTATGAAAATCTAAAACATGCAGAATTCAATTCCATTTTCATGTGATTCACATTAAACAGCAGTTTTTCACTACAGGCAGTGTAATTAAAGTTAAACCATCATCATCAACATCAAGCTTGTTATTTCCAGATAATTTCAGGACATCAGCAGGACATCAGCAGGTACAGCCATGTCTGAATATAATCCGTAGTATTAGCTGCATGAGTGATAGAAAATGCTAATTTTAACTTTGTGCTGACCTTAAATGCTGCCATCGACTGCTTTTTACAGTATATTATTATGAAAACACTCTTATACCATATACAGAAAACATGATTTCCACCATCTAATTTCTACATCACATGTGCCTCCTGCACATTACTGACAGCTAATACTCCACAGCTTCTCATTTCCACAAAGCCTCCTGCTGTGATTTCACTGTGAGAACAAAAGCTACAGACAACCTGGATCACTTTCTCCCCACTATCTTCATGTGTGTAAACAGCTTCAATGTGAATCTGCTGAAACGGAACTAATCATTGTAACTTTTCAAAGAAAAAGCATCTCATTCTTTCCCACCTCCTAACAGAAGCCCTTCACGTTCGTTGACATGGATGGGGAGGTAGGCGTGCTCGTTGTAGTGTCCTTTATACTCCTGCACCGGCTTTGTCACTCGCACATC
>JBBDHI010000024.1:8443153-8468985 GCA_037177115.1 Craterocephalus stercusmuscarum
GCATTAACGTGTTTAATCCTGCTCTTGGTGCTTTCTGTAAAATAAAAGCATACCCCATCATTTCACAAGCATGAAACACATTCAGGGTCCCAAAATGTGCATGCATGATTAAGACAGAGGGTCATTAATTAAATATATGTGTGTGTGGCCAAAATCAAAGTACAACAAACAAAACTGACTTTATTTGGCTTTTCATCCTCAGCCAGCATCTTCTGTCTCTGTTTCTCCCTTTCTTTCTCTTTCAGCTGCTCTCTGGTCAGTGGATTACAGTTGTTGTGTCCAGGCAGCAGGCGGAAGTAGCGGTTTTTCTCGGGGTCAAAGTAAAAACCAGGCAGCTCTGGCAAAAGAAAAATACTCAAATTTACTTAAATTTGATCTGCAAAGTATGTGTCTGGAATATTCAACTCAAACCCATCTGGAGCTGTCAAGTAATAATATGTGCAATTCTGGTTATGATTTGATATCATTTAGTGCAAAGAATCTCTGAAAGAACAAACCTGGTGCTGTATTGCTGGATGTGGAGGCAGATGAAGAAGGCTGCGGTAAAGTGGCAGCAGCAGATGGGCTCTCGTGTCTCCACTGGGGTGCTCTGTATGATGGTCCAGCATCATTATGCCCATACCTGTGAACAGAAAATACATAAAATATCAGTAAATGATATAGCAAAGGAACAGAGGTGTTTTGAGCCCAACCAAGTGTATGATATCGATGCCTACCGCTGTTCCTCGCGTGCTATCTGCCGGTTACCTCTGTACCATCCATGGCGACGACCAGCACCCTGTCGCTTGTGCTGTCGTCGATTTTCTCGCCAATTCCACTTCTTCATCCCCTTTCCTTGGATCTCAAACTGGGCTTCGTCATACCACGTTGTCTTTCATTTACTCCTGCGCGAGCGGCGACGAGCTGCAACGTGTTTACTTGTTAGCAAAGTTAGCTAAACATCTATCAAAACGTATTTCCTGTTCACACTGCATATTCCATACGAGCAATTCAATAAAGGGCGTTAAAATGGCAATAAATACAGTTAAATTAAACAAGGATATTATTTCTTAATACGGTGATACTAACGACAAATGGGGAATCTTGACCTATGTCACAAAAATGAATCGTTAGCAGCACCTCGGAAATGGTACAACGGGCTTTCGATTCACAAAAAAAAATGTGGAAAACAGTGCTGCCACCACGTTAGCTTTTTCGCTTGGACAAACCCCAACTAGTCATGTAGTTAACTTATTTGCGGAGGCAGACGCACGTAAATAGGAGCAATTTAGCTTTTTTTGTTTAATTATATAAGGGAATGAACAAATTTGGGTTCATTGAATAAGCTTCTCTTTGATAAATCACGTAGATGTAGAAGATATCCGTGTTTAAGGTAGAAGAATACTCTAAAAAATATTATTTTTATAAGTAGATGTGAAAGCTTGAGTAAGAAAACTTTTCTCGAGTGATTGGCAAAGAAAAATAATCGCTTTCTCCTACAAAAATAGGGGAAATTTTGATTTTCCCAGTTGTCATCAAATGCATCTTTAGTGTATTTGATTTCGGCCCGCCTTTTATTGCATTCATTGGTCAATTTCCAAAACAAGCCTCTGACGTTTAAGATATTAATTGGTTATTATCTTATCAATCATTGCTGAATTATGTTGCTGCTGGGATCTTTGGTATTTCCGATATGAGCAGTAAAACTGAACGATCAAGAGCAAGAAGGCGTATTTTCTTGGGATTTGTAGAGCCACTACTTTTAATTCCACCCCCCACCCCTCAGTGAGTTATTTGTCACAGTAAACACAAAATCTTTCTTTTACTAAACATGAAAATAAATACATGCATCCATTTCAGTAAATACCTCACAGAGCAGGGACGCTTATTGTGAATAGAAAAACAAAGCAAAACTGGGGGCACCCGTGTCCACGCTGGACTTGAGGTGAACAGCGGCCGAAAATAATGCGATTTCATATTTCGGTTTCGTATTTCCGAGGGACCCCGAATGCAGCGAATGTGTACCATAAGATATTATTTCAATTTAGTTGAATGGATGCTTAGCATAAATTCAAACACAAAACAATGAAACCCCCTTTATTATACGTACGTGATAAACTTGACATAGTCTGTTTTACCGTAGCTGCTTTCATGAAATATAAATAACAAAATGATACATTTCAGGTTGGTGTAATTTCAAAACAATCAATGTTGCAAAAGATGAAGGATTTGCAGCCCTCTGTTTTGGTCACATTGTTTCAATCTGGTCGTTTTGAGAGAAATGAAACGAAATCAACTTTATTTCATGGCATGATTCCAGTATGGGGTCCGTCTGTTGACATATTTCCCTGAAGCCACGCCTAATGTCTTGATTCTCGTGTTGTATTGGTAGGGGAGCACGGTGGAGAGGACAGCATTGGCTGTTTTTTTCTCTTTTTTTCTTCACAAGGGTCCCAAACTACACAGAGATTTGGAATATTGCGTTACAGTCCTGCAGAAAGATGGCGACTGTCATTCATAATCCATTAAAATCGTAAGTACATTTATGATTATTACTATTATTTTATTAAATCGCCACACCGTTTGAACTCATCATGGAGCGGCGATTTGTGTACGTTACCCTCATCTCTTAATAAGTCCAATAAATGTAGGACATTTATAGCGCACCGGGGCAGTCTCCGTCTCTTCAGGTATCATCACGCAAAAATAGCCTATAAATACATACACTGATGCACAATATGCAGGCAACTGCAACCAGCTTGCACGCAAAACATCGTTTTGGTTTTACTTACAAAGTTAAGCGGGACTCCTTGTCAGCGCAAAAAGCGTGAAAATGTTCATGCAGCTCATGTTGCAAAGCTCATATTGGTGAATGCGGGCGCTTACGAGCGACTTTTTTGTTGTTGTTTATCCTGTCAAATTCACGGATACAGTGCTGACCAAATTTTGATAGGGCTATTGAATCTCCGATATGCATGTATAAACCTTGAGCTTTTGACAAAATAAAAAAAATGGAAATTAAGTGGGAAAAGGAACATTTTCTTATCACATTCCAGAAACTAAATCTATCCAACTTTCATTTCAGTATCTATGATTAAGGCATGTTTTGTTATCCTGCAGTCTGACGGCTCGTCACGTAGGATGTGCAGAGCAGGGAATTTGACAGTTTGCCCAAAGTGTATTGTGCAAGAGACTTAATCTAATGTTTTAATAGTTACAGGCTTTCTCTGGAATGCAGACACTTTATTTTAGATTTATTTGATGCTATAATATGAAAATGTTTACCCACCATGTGCATTTTTCTCAACATAATTTGGAATAGGAATGGAGGGCAAAGTGTCCTCATGATCTTGGTCTGTTGAGCTCTTTGTTTATAAGAAGTACTGTAAGCGCAGCAAAAAATGCTTTAAGCTGTTGTTTTTAATCAAAACAGATTAGGACCTAGACAGTATATGCATTTGCTTTTGTGTGCTTCTCGTGCATGTAGAGCAGCAGATTAAGAGCAGCGTGGTGTTTTTTCTGGATCCATCTGTTAAAAGAGGTACATGTTAAGAAACAAGGACTGATGCTGGGGCAGAGGGAGGCACAGAGGGAGGGAGGGGGTCCCATCTGCCCTTCACATGCAGCACACCCCAATTTAATATCTGTAAAAAGGGAAAAAGGCAAACACGTGTACATATTAAAGGATGTATGCCTGTTTATGGAAACAAACATATAAACGTGAGACAAAGTGTGTTTGAGGTGTTTGTGTGGGAATGTATGGGCAACTTTTAGAAGTAATTCTGATTTTGAAACAATAGACCCGAATGCTCATCTGTCTGCAGGATGTGGCTGGTAAATCATGCACACTCAAAGAGGACATGGTAACAATCCAGTCCGCTCTCCTCTGAAAGATGAATTATAAGCACCTGGCAGGGCTTCGTAGACTCAGTCATGCTGTTCGCTGTGCATAGTTTCTTATTCATTTAAACTCATTTTCAACAAAGATGCTTTTGTGATTGAATGGGGACGTAATGAGGAGCCGAAGAGAAGTATTTAAATAAGCAATGCGATTTATATGCAGAGATGTGCTTATTGTACAATTTACGACGAAGGGGCGAGCTGAGGTGGGAAGAGGTTTGCCTCTGTTTGCACAAAGATTGAGAGGATGAAGGCTCTGATATGAAAGAGATCAGGAGGGGGTGGTAGGGGGTTGCTCGCGTGTTTGGGATTGTGCGTGTTTGTTGCATACATGTGCAGCCGCGCGCCCCTCCCCCCAGTTTGCGGGAGCAGGAGTGAATGATGGAGGTGGTGGTGGTGGGGTTGTCTGGCTGCATTTAGGCCTATTGCATACATTTATGCTGCACCCTTCACACAGGGGCAAATCCTGGCCTTTGTGTAACCAGGCTCAGGGAAAGGGAATGTCCGGGAATGGTTTCCAGCCCTGAGGAAGTGAACGGCCAGAAACTTTTTTTATTTATAGAAAGCTCTGTGCAGTAATGAATCTTTTTCCCCCTATTCTGCACATGGAAGTGGTGCATTTTTTCCTCCCCTCATGCTTACGTGAGAGATTTATACTTGTGCGTGTGCAGGGATGCATCAGATGTATAGTGGCTTTTATTCAGGGACATGTTTCTACCGCCGCGCTGCTTCCGTCCAACTCCTCTTACCAAACGGGGCCAAATCCCAGCAATTTCTTCTGAATCTGGGTTTCCCCTCTGCAACACCCTTTCCTCTTCAGCTGTCCACCCGCCACCCCCCTCCCCTCTCCGCTGTCGTTCTGCACCGGTCCCTTTTAGTCTCTTTGTGTGTGTGTTTTCACATGAGCCAGAGTGTGTGAGTGTGCTCGGGCGTACACACGTCCATGCGTTTTGAGAGAAAATGAGTGTGACAGGGATTGAAAGGGAACACGTGTGCCGCAGGACATGTCGGACCCCTTTCACCACCACACCCCCCGTGCTTTCCTACCTTATCAGCCCCTCCTTCTCCCCTTCGTTCAGCCCTCTCTCTCTGCACCCGCTGCTGAGTGAGCTACAAAGGCGACTATCAGTATCCACAAGCGGTCGCCCTGCCCTCTGCTTCCTCTCAGGTCCTTGCTTATTCATAGCAACTGGACTTCATCGCACCTTTTTTTTTTTTTTTTAACCAATTTGTGGTAAATCTTTTGCTCCTCAACTTTATCGCTATGTGTAGATGCTGTGGACTCGTCCTCAGGCTTTAGAAAGTTTACGGCTCGATGGTGTAGAGCTACAGTGTTCTCTTTCTGCTTGGTCAGTGGTGTGAATGCATACGGCCGCAGCTCTTAGATCTGTGAAAGTGTCTCTCATCAACTCATTTGTAAAATCTAAAAGAAGAATATGCGCCGGGCTGGCTGAGCATGCTGCTACAAAGCTGTCAGCTAAATGTAGCATCACAAAACAAACCGTGACAGCCATGCCACATACAATTAATGATTAATTACAATGTTCTGCCTGGTAATGGCCTATATCCATTTGTGGATTTGTGTCCTGCTTCAGAATTTTTTCATGATTTTCCTGCTTGTGGACACAAAAATGTCTGCAAGATGTCTCATTGCCTTTAATGAAACTGGCACATACTGACTGTTTATCATCTTATATCAGATGAAAAGGGTCAACATTGTCTCAAGGAAAGAGTTTGCCATTTTCCAAAATACATTAGGGTATTTGACAAGTAGTTTGTAAAACACATTGCAGGAAAGTAAATCGTGATCCCATAATTCTCTCCCCTTTTCAAGTTTACTGTAATGTAAGTTTATTGGACCTAAAATATCCCAATCAGCCAAAGAATCCCATTATCAGGTCGGCTGCATTTAGATGACGAGGTTAATATAAATATGGGAAATGACATTGATTTAGTTCACCACTGATTACATCTTTTACACTCTGATAATTCTGTTCAGCCAAGAGGAAAAGTAGAGTTAACCGAGTGATACATGCACTGGAACTGACAGTGATAGATGAACATAAGCTTGATGAAGGGGACTGACAGCAGACATCCACACACTGCGGCTGACTAATGGAGCTTCTGTTCCCCACGGCTAAGGCACAAGTCTACATTTGAATATTCATTATGACCTGTACGTTCTCCTGCAGAGCTTCGATACAAATCAAATTAACCTCTCAACTGATGGACAGTGTCTTCGTTTTTTGTGATAAATGCTTCATGGTTTTGTGTGAGTGTAGTAGGTTTCAAAATCCAACACAGAACGAGAAACATGGCAGAAATGCAGACATGGTCTACTTCTCCTCTTTTCTTCTCTCTGTGAACTTGTACCTAGAAACAGTGACCCGTAAAAACATCGGCCCGAGTGGATGAAATGCTGCTCTGTCCATCGCAGACTCTCTGCTTGGCAATGATAAGGTTGACCGTCTCACACAAAGCTCCACTGTGCAAGTATGGGAGCGACTGAGCTGATCGCGTTGGTACACACAGACTCAAAAACACACAACTGCAGATTCCATCAGTATCCAGGAAGCTGTCCTCCCTGACATGTAAAACTCCACTTACATAAGGTCCATCACCATCATCAGCCATACATTTAACTAATGGGCACAAACATGAACATGGTACAATCTCCACATCAGGTTTGAGGGGGTTGGGATGATGCCGCAGGACACAACGTACACACATATACACACAGATGGTCAGAGAGACATGCACATAGCCTGTGTCTTTCCTGGCATTATGAAAGTACCACACAGACAAATGCACAGCAGCTCACTTATGTAAGAGTTTCGCAAAGCTGCCCGCGGAGGTTGTACAGATGCTTTGTTGTCAAAAAGGGGGCAAAAAACATACAACCAGTGTTTCGTGAAAAAAAAAAAAAACGGGGCTGGAGAGATGACGCCTGCAAGGCCACACGCATGCTTCAGTTCAGGCAACAAATAGTGACAGCAGAGATAACATTGTACCTCTGGGAATGTGAGTTATGTGACAGGAAGTCTCTTCTGGAGATTTGGCTTTGACTGGATCACCATGACTGCTGCTCTCGCGCTGTACAAACATGCGTTACCGAAAGCACCGGCTGCTTTCCTTGTTTCTGTAGGTCTCTCTAACCACCAAAAAGTCCAGCCACAGAGCACCTGAAGGGGGGGAGACACTTCATTTTTTTGTTTTCTTGTTGTTGGCTTTTACACAACGTAGTAAATCCTGTTTAGATATAAAACCGGTTGAAATGATGCTGGTTTCTTTATGTTTTCTTTTCTTATTTACAACTTCTGCATGGCCTTGCTATGTTGTCCAAACGCTGCACCTTTAATGCAACTTTGATCAAACCTCTCGTGTTTTGTGATGTAAATTAACTCTACGTTGGTGTTTCTGATTATTAATGTGCAGACATGTATGTATGAGAGAATCTCCTGTCATCTGAAATCCCTCTGAAGCAGTGTGTATGAAACTTCTCCAGTGTTGGGGAGGAGTGTAACTCAATTGGTGGAGCGGCTCCCCCTTCCTATTTCTCTTCCCTGCCAAACTATGTCACTCAAATAACAATGACACTTTGTTTATGTTTTTGTTTACAGCACCTTTAAGTTTACCCTGTTAAATACTGTAAAGGAAAATGTCTTCTTGCCGAGGCATAGATAAAACATCCCTAGCTGGGAGCTGGACGTGGTCTTTGTGCTGCTTTCAAAGACCATTTCTGGGCCCAGACCATCATGAAGGGAGGAGACACAGCAGGTCGTCCTCTCGTCACCACTGTTTCTCAGCTTTGGTGTATAAGAACCCTTAAAGGCTAGTCTATCGTGGTTTAAAATTTGAGAGGTTTCTGGGCTGCATAAGGCTGTGCAACTTGAAGTTTTCTTATTACACAAGACTTTGTACTATGCTAAAATTAGATGTAGTCTGCAAGATGGTAAATTATGCAGATAGCGACAACCTAGTGGGCAACAACTGGGATTTCCTTCTTTTCAGGCATCTCGAATAGAGGTTAGCTGTGTCAGTAACCAGAGAGAACATGTGGGCAGTACTCACTAACATGCTGAAACCTAACCAGCTTATCTGTTGGTTGATAAAATGTAATGAAACTATCCATTGAGAAGTGGGACTGGATCTTCTTGGCAAAGGGAAGGGTATGGCCTGGACAGGCAGACAGCCAATCACATAGTCAAACATAGAGACAAACACCTGTAGAAACTCCTGGGGAGAAATTAGAATTTGCAGTTGATCTAAGAGGCGAGCCGGAGTACCGAGAGAGAAGCAATGCATGCAAACTCCACACAGAAAGGCTTTGGTCCTTCTATATATATGCCCATTTACTTTGAGATGATCTTTTTGTGTTTATCAAACAATAGAGGAGAACCTTCAGAAAACATTGATACGAAGGACAGAGCATGAATGGGTGTAACTAAAACATTCACCCACTGTTTTTCTTACTTGCTGCCACTTTCATGTCGCATTCAAAAGATCAAGGGCCAGATGCATAAAACTGTGTGCAGATTAATGACTAAATCTTTGTGTGTGCACAAAGGCAGAGATGCGTATAGGTCTATGGGCTTTTTCAGCCAGATTTATTAAGTGACACATACCTCTTGCTTTCTTTAATGAAGTTCAAGCTTGGGAAACTGTGCAAAAATGCACAAACATGATTTCCAGCCACATTTTTAATCAGGCACTGTTAGTTATGCTACAACTTTGTTTGCTGCACATCAAATAAGCAAAAATAAACACTAATGGCAGTTTCACGCTAGCGCTGTTTAGTCCACTTTAAATGAGTCCTGGTCCACTTGCACAGATAATACGGTTAGTTAGGAACAGTGCACTCTGTAATGGTGAGGCTAGATTAATAACGAGACTAAACACTTGATTAGAGGTGCAGAAAACAAGCAATTCTGCTTTATCTGCAATGGATGAAGGCAAAGCCTTGCTGTGTAGAGCCCTGTGGGGAGATGATCCAGACACAGATGGAGCGTGGCACGCTCTTTTCTTATGAAGTCTTAGAAAACTTAAAGGAACACATTACCCTTTTTTAAAGCCAGAAAATGAATAAAATCTATAAACACTGGTTCACTTTTTAAAGCCTCATCAACTATGTGTGATTGTGATGCACAGCTGCAGTTATTTGAAATCCCCATAGCAGATTATATTTCTGTTTTACTACAAAGAAAGATTAGAAAAAATCTCAACAAAGCAAATCCTGAATTAAGCATGTCAAGCTTCTGTGCGTAGTCTGTTGCAAATTCACCATGCATAATCTAAATCATTTATAGATAACAGGTTGCATGGAGGAAAAGTTATATTTTGTATATATGCAAAACATATGCATATGGCCCCTGGTTCGGTCTGTCAAATATGTTATATTATTTATTACCTGATCTGTTTTCCTCATCTCATACCTTCTTTTCAGCCCCTGCTCATGAATTATCCAAAAGTGGAAAAGAAAAGTTTCCTGCTAATCTCTGATCTTTGTCCAGAATCAGATGCCTCTGTTGCCAGAGTTAAAGGGGAATTCACATTTTACTAATGTAAAGAAGATGCTGTGATGTGGCTCTTTGTCTGCTTTTCATAAATCTGGGGTTTCAGGTTTCCCTGATATTATTTACATGAATATTTCCTCCTTTTTTTCTCCTCATACCAACTCACTGATGTAATCCCCTTGTTCTGTACTATCCACACCTCCAGTACCTGGATCACTCCTGTCACAAGAACCCCTTTTCTTTCTCAGGCCACCATTTTCTCCACACACTGAACCTCTTTGTGAGATTCATTGTGACCAGAGTCATGGTCTCTAGTCCAGTCTCTTGCATTCTTTACATATCCGAGTAAAGTATCCAGAGACTGCCCATTTCAGCTCCGCCTGCCTGTCAGAGGGAGATGGGTGATGGTCAGGCAGATAAACATGCGTGCACATAAACAATGCTGCTTCCTTACTCTTGGATATGCTGTGATTCAGCAGAACTGACTCTTCGGTCTTAATTGAGGACAAGTGGATAAATTCTTCTACACAACACACAAACAACAGTTTATTTTATTCATGAATCATAGTTTTTCTTTTATTTCTTGACTTTGGTAAAAGTGCATTTATCTCGGTTTGATCTTTATATGAGTCTAGTCTGAGACTCTGGACTTTAATGATGTCTCTCATCCTGGTTTATACTCTCTTGTTTGTTGCTAGTGTGTGAGTGTGTGTGTGTGTGTGTGTGTGTACAAAGCCCATCTGTTGTGTGGACTTCGATCTGGCAAAGTTACTCATCTATCACTTTGACAAGGTGAAGCATTTCCTCTGCTCTTATGGTTTATCATCATTTCCTTTACATTCTTTCTCATTAACTCAACTCGTATTGGCTTTTTAGCTCTGTTTCCTTCAAACTGCATTTGATGAATGTGGCAAAGCCAGTGTTTAAAAAAAACAAGTGCTTACTTGCGTTTGGTTTTACTAAATCATAGGCCTACCAGTACATTGCCATCCAAAACTGTTGCTTCCATTTAGATGATGGGACTTGTACAGGAGGTGTGGCTTGAAAATGAAACTTTAATCTTACGGGGAGACCTAAATTCTACAAAGAAATGCTTTTTGCATTTAATACAGATGTTGATGGACTGTTGTCGAAGCAAATAATAGTTAACTCAATACGTTATGCTTACATCTTGTCTTCTTGTCAGTCTCTCTTGCTGTTTTTATGCCATTTTCTTTGACCGTCACAGATGTTGTTTCTCTGTTTATCTGCATTCAGGCTCGGTGACCAGTTCTATAAAGAGGCCATTGAGCACTGCCGCAGCTACAATGCGCGCCTCTGTGCAGAGCGCAGCATCCGTATGCCCTTCTTGGACTCGCAAACTGGCGTGGCACAGAACAACTGCTACATCTGGATGGAAAAGCGCCACCGACGGCCAGGTGAGAAACACCGCAAAGGCAGAAATAACTGCCCACACATGCCGGACTGTTTCATTAACACGACGAACCCCCCCGCGGAAAACACGAAAAGAGCTGCAAGTTTTAAAAAATCTAAACAAACAGACATTTACACAGTTATTTATGTTTGGTTCATGACATTAAAGCCTTTTACACAAATGAAAACAGGAAATGTGCAGACACTTCGGTCCTGTCTTCTTCGGGAGTTCACAGCAGTAGAAGTTTCCACTGTAGAATGTAGGCTGTCAAAATATGTGTCGCTCCTTGATGATCATTGTTGTGTTGATATCAATACTCTATGTATCAGAATGTAAAAGCAATAGTGAGGAGCAAGTGGAAAGCAACAAATAAGTCGGTTAAAAAATGAAGCGTCAACTCTAACCAGCATGCATGCTCACTCAACTCCGCAAATAGCAACAAGTGCTCTGGAATATTTGCAGCTACATTTGCGCGTCTTATCAGCTGATGTTATGATTTTATTAGGCATCGGAAGGAAAAATCTGGGCAGGAACTCTGGAGTGAAAATTGCAGAAATTTGCATCTCACATTGCATTGCTCCAGAACATCTCGCTTACATTTCATGTCTCCAGGGCATGAATGAAAGCCATTGGATACTATTTAGTTTGCTTGTGAAATGCGAGCAAACTGAGGTCAGCAGACAACATGCTCCTAAGCCCTGGACCATAGTAACTGAAAGTGGCTTCGCAGGAGGTAGCCTTATCAGGTTATAGATTTTAACAGGCCTATAGTCTGACCAGATTTATATCCCTGAGTTATTTAATCTGTGTTAGTGTGGACAGGGATGACTGGTCTTGATATTTAGTGACATAGGACAGAGAAGGTTGATTTTCAGGGCTGTAAAATAAGAAGGCCTATCGGTTCTTTGGCTCCATACTTCTGGTCCCATAGCTTCCAGCAAGTCCAAATCACACTAGACTCTGGGCTGCAGCATATCTTGCTGGTTTTATTGGTGCAGAAAAGTATGAAAATATAGAATTTGCAGTTCTGTAAAAGTGGTTGTATTTTTTGGCCTGAAACAGACAGTCCTTGGAGGATGTTGTTAGCATGAGTTTGCCAGAAAATTAGTGTTAACCTCTGGAAGCCCATGTGAGATACATTGTGTTAATGGATCAGCTATAGATGTGCTAATTCATCAAAATTTTCTGCCATATCCAGAGCAGGTGGTTTATTTAAGGAGGTTTTGTTTATTTACTACTGCCATCCTCAGACTAGGCTTAGCTAAGCTAAGCTAAGCTAAGCTAAGCTAAGCTAAGCTAAGCTAACTTACTGAAACCATTCACTATGGAGACATGAGAAACTTTTTGCAAGAAAAATACATAAGCCTAATAA
Source organism: Craterocephalus stercusmuscarum (assembly GCA_037177115.1). Classification (NCBI taxonomy): domain Eukaryota; kingdom Metazoa; phylum Chordata; class Actinopteri; order Atheriniformes; family Atherinidae; genus Craterocephalus; species Craterocephalus stercusmuscarum. Next base: position 8,455,332 of record JBBDHI010000024.1, read on the forward strand.
AGATATTGAACAAATTTAGGCATAAATTTTTGATCCGTTTCCTCAATAAAAGAAATCAAACCATCTCATTTTGAAGTAACCACTCACTGATTTGTCCTGCAGCACGCAGTCAGGATGCATTATGCACATGTGGGTCCTCTGTGCAGCCGAAGGGAACAATCTGCTTCTTACTAAAAGCTGGACACAAATCGCCTGCGCTCCATCTTGTATACAAAGCCCTTCAGGCCACACCCTATACTTTGTGGCAGACCTAACTCACATTATATGCATTTATTCTGGATTTCTTCTTCCCCCTCCATCTCTAGATTTTTCCTTCTGTGTTCAGTGAAGCCATAGAAACCTCCTCCCTTCATCAGTCTACTGCCAAGCTAATGGGGAAAAATCATTAAAGAAAGGGAGACCACAATGTTCATTACAATAAAGTGAAGCATATGTTACCAGCTCTTTTCAACTTTGTTTTTTTTTTGTTTTGTGTTCATCGGTATTCAATTGACATGCAAACAAGAGATGAAAATGACAACACTGTAAATTCACCGTATTTAAAACATCTTTGAAGTCTGACCACGAGAGAAGGATTTATCTAAAGATATGGACCATTAACCTGACCACAACTGAAATCAGGACATATTAATTGTTGCACGAGATGGGTCCCTGTGTTTATTTATGTTTGTGTGTGTGTGTACGTGTGTGTGTGTGCAGGGAGGCTCACTATGATGTTTGTTAAAATAGTGAGCTTGCCTGTGGTTGTTAGAATTCTTCCCGTGTTCCTGAATGTCTCTGGATGTGTATCTGAATACATTATGTGTTTGGCGTGTGTGTGTGTCTGTGTGTGTGTGTGTTTGTCCAGGCCAAGCAGCAGGACAGATGTATACCTACCCTGCTCGTTGTTGGAGAAAAAAGAGGCGACTCCACCCTCCCCTGGATCCCCAGCTACGCCTGTGTGAGCTTCGACTAGGTAAGACAAACAACACGCGCACACACACATAAAGCCAACACATCCACAGCGAAAAGCCATTTCAGCTGATGCCTCTCTTAATTTTGCAGACTACTTTCGCATGAATACAAATGTGTGTTTTAGTTTTGCTCTTGGTGGTGTTGTGTAGCTGCACAGATCGTGTTGCATTAATGCTATCTGACCATCTGGCTCTGGTTAGTCTCTCTCTCACCGGGTCTCCAGGTTCATTCTCTCTCTCGAATCAATGCCCCCTCTCACTGTTTTGTGGCTCTAGACACACGCACACACACAACATGCACTCACACACACACAAACACCCCCACACATGACTCTTGCTCCCCACTACAGCACAGAAGTACACCCTAACTGGGCCTCTATAATCATTTGTCCATGAGGTATTACAGTGTAAGCGAGTCTTATGAGGTGGCAGTGTGCGCCTTATTATGTGAGTGTGCATCCACGCATGCATGCAGTTTGTGTGTTATAGGGGATTTTAGCAATGGAATGCCCCAGGAACCTGATAAGGGGGAGAAATAAAGGCAAGTCTTTGTTTCTGCTTTTCTGCCCCATTGTTTCCCTCTTGCTGTCTTCCAGACGCAATGTAATACTCCAGAACTTTCCGCAAAGAATGATTTCTCTTTAAGCAGAGAACAGGGAGTCCTTTAAAAAAAAAAAAAACTGCTGCAGCTGAGCAACTAACCAAAGCAACTAAGTGCAAATAAAAATGGTGACAGAGTGCAACTAAGGCAGGTATATCTGGCAAGGTTTTAAAAGAGAGAAAGTTTAGACTTTTCACTTTCAGATATGACTTCCAGTCATGCATGTTGTTCCAGATGTAACTCGACTGAGGGATCTGATTCCTCTTCTCTTGGGCTTTTGCAAATACTTTTTTCATTTGCTGCTTCTCTGGGTTCATCGGTACATGAAGAGCATCCGTCGTGAGGATAATTCAAAACAACAGGATAATTCCTTGTGGGTTTTTTTAGACTGGAAAATTGCGTTATAACAATGAAAATAAACTCTTCATAGGATATCTCACCTTAAAGGAACGGTTCGTTAACCTGGCTCTTGCCAGATGAATATGTTCCGCCTTGCTTCACATTATCCATCTGGAACCGCTTCATAAGCTTTGCTCTCTGAAGGTGTGGTTGTATTAAAAATCCTTGCATCTGATTGGAGAAACCATGTGTCATTTTATTGACGCACTACTTTAACCACTCGCAGCGACAGGAGCCCGTGATGTGGATGAAGCGACCTGGGAAAAAACAAACAAAAAAGAACTGTTGTCATGTTGAAAACGAAGCGGGAGCTAACAGCCCAACAATGTTGGTAAACGATCAATGCCGTCTGCAGAACTGAAGCCGTATTCACACCCCTGCATTTAAGCCGCCATTGTTTAGAAACTACTGTCGCATAATGAATATGTCACATCCGTTCATATCCCACCTGGCGATCCTGATTGGTCCGATCATTTTTTAGTCTCAGAAGAGAAAGTCCATGGACTTGAGTTCAGACCCTTCAGACCCTGTATTTCAGCCGAAGCTGAGCTGAAATAGACAAGGGTCAGGCGAAAGCCAGGCTAACAGTGTGTAACTGATTTGGCTTTGTATTCAAAAATCAAGTATCGCTTTCACAAATACGAATTTTTTCTCAGTGTATTAATCACAATCGTATCCAAATAAAAGTGTTCATGTAGCTTAGAATGAGTTATTATGAGTTATAAATACATAAATGGCAACGCAAGCAACTGTCACAAAATTCTACAAATTTGACATCTTCCTTCTGACTCCTCCTGTTTCTTTCACCATTTTGAGTATTTCTGTTTAGTGTTTTCAGGCTAAGTTAACCCTAGTAAAAGCTTGACCAGAGTTATACTGTCAATCTTTTCTAAGCACACTAAAGAGCCAGAGAGGGAGCCATTTAATGGCGGCAGATGAGTGAAATGAACTTTCCACCGTATCCACAGTGTGCAATAAGTGGAGAACCTGTTTGCATACCTGTTCCTGTACATCATGCTCTTTCTTTTTACCATGTAAAGGTTTATGAAGGTTTAAACAGTGCAAGTTGTTTTTTTTTAGAGAAAACTCTGGGATTTGACTCAGATATTTTTTATAATTTGTCTATATTTTTTAACAATGCTGATCTTTTATTTCTCTAAATCTTGGTTGGGAAGCTTGTATGACTGTAACAAAGAATTTCCCCAAGAAGATTAATGAAGGAATTCAGATTCTGGTCCTGGTTTAAGGTCACATTACAACATTACATTCAGATTCTTTTGATTGGCTGAATCATGCATTTGCTAACATGACCTCAGTGGCAGGTGAGAGGAGGTAAAATGCAGGAGAAAACCTTATGTTGCTTTCTTACCACATCCCTGCTTTCATTTTGTTCTCAGCCTGGTTTAAGTTCAAAGGGGAGGACAGAGAGTCAGTGCCGTAGCAAGAACACCGCTACGGAAATGAACAAGGGAAGGAGGGAGAGTTAATGCAGACTGGACAGGACAAAAAAATAAAGCATAGCCATTTTCCATTGGCTGCTCATCCTAGTCTAATTTGCCTGTGAATTGTTACCCACCTCCATTAATTACTGTTATAGAGAGCATACTTGTAGTGTCCACACTGATGCTCTTGACCTGACTGTGCATAACAGCACAATGGCTTTGTGTGACCCTCCTTTTGACCTCATAAAGGTTTTTATGCTGCAACATTAGACCTTGATGTCCTAATGTTGTTCCAAAACTCACAGTTTTTTATTGCTGCTGTTTTGCTATTATTGTTCTGATTTTGTTTCTGTAACCTAGCAGTTTCCCTTGCAGGGCTGATAAGCATCGATCCACAGGCTCTGCTTTGAACCTTTATCTTGACTCCATTGGTTTTTCTCCTAGATCCAGTGTAAAAAGGGCCACGCTGTGAAGAAAAAAATCAGGATTCAAAACACATTTGGTTTGCAATATTTAGACACAGATAAAGCCAATCTTTCCGCTGCGTCTGCTCCACCTTTACAGAAGCAGAGCTAGCCCCCAAGCGTGAGGGGCCACCAGGTGAGGCCACAGCCTTGGAGGCCCTCCTGAGGGGGGACAGCCTGCTGGAGAAAAAAAACAACCTCAGTAAGGAAGAGGAAACGCTGCTGGAGATCCAGGTATATTTGACATGTTTTGATTAGAGCTTAAAAATGAGTGATTCACCAGGAAGGGTCTTTCCAAGCCTCTTCATACTGTGAGTTACTCAAATTTAAACCGTGTGTATGTTTCCACTCTTCAGAGAGTACTGGAAGCAGAGGAAAATGGGGACAGTTTCCATGATGATGAAGACTTTGAACTAGATACACCGAAGAGGAAGAACAGGAACAGAGGCAAAGTAAGTCCCTGACACAAAGGTTGTGTGAAAAAAAGACAGAAAATCAACTTCACAATGACCATTTTCACTCAACATGTTGAACTATGGCAGTTTAATTCGTGTTGGACATCTATCCATGGTACGATCACATAAATGATAAAGATTTCTTGCGTATTTTTCCAGAGCAGAGGGTCAAGTCGCAGAAGGTCAGAACCCGTTAATGTGGACGACCAGGACAAACCCTACGTCTGTGACAGTAAGGGAAAAAAAAATTGTATGTTTGTGCATCATTTACCATCCTGTGATCGATTTAGCGTTTTATGTATTAATTTACCTTTAGTCAAGTTGTTCTCTTAAGGTGAACAACCTCAGTTTAGCCTGTTTGACCAAAAAAATGTGTAGAGAACTGTGGAGGAGATGTTCTCTTTCGTCTGTCAGTGATAATCTCTGTGTGGTTCTAAGAGCAGTTTTCTGCAGCATGAAGAAAAAGTTTGCTGTTAATTCAGACCTGACCGGCATGCTACTCTCAGTCCCTCAGGAATGGGTTGTCACGGGGGATCGTGAAAAAAGATGCTGACTGAATCTCACACAAATGACTCTCATCCTCATTTTATGTCCCGTTCTGTCTTTCCGTTATTGTTTGCTTTTGTGTCTTCTCTGTTCCAGATAGATACAAACAAAAGCATAACTCAAAAAAGGCTGAAGAAGGTATCTGAAGTTGTTGTCGTCTTTTTCTTCCTGGGTGCTTCCTGAGCTGTCAATAACCGTCAAGCTTTTCTTCTAACTGCTGTGGAAATGGCCGGTCGAATGCTTGTAATGCTTTATGCTAGTCCTTCCTGGCGAAAGTGCAAGCGCTGCATGACACTAACGCTACGCCATGTGCCTCTGTGACTGCTCGCTGCAAATAAGGCTTGCAGACCGGCTGAGCTGTGCTGAGGGATGCATGTGTTTCACGCTGCTTTTTAGCTGCTGTGATTTAACAGATGTAGTTATTGTGGATGTGCTTGCGCTGGGTGCAATAACCAACTCCTTAATTTTATTTTTCATCATGAAAATTGCAAGTGTGTAGAAAAGTTTTTCAAAATTTGATCTAGAAACTTTTGTAATGTTAAGCGTTATTATTATAAAGCCAATTAAGGATCCAGATTTTAGACATCGTACGGCTCATTTTACCACACTTCTTCATTCACTGCAGATCAGTGAGTCAAAAAAAATATATTAAAAGCTATTTTTTGTACACTCTGTTGCTGAACTTTTATCTCAATTATGTTTGACTCATTTAACTTATTATATACTTTCTCAGTATTAGATGTATAACTAATAAAGATATTTTTCTATCATTTTTTTAATCATTTCTAATGGATGTTTGGTGTTTTATCCACAGTCTGTGGAAAGCGCTACAAGAACCGTCCTGGCCTGAGTTACCATTATACCCACACTCACCTGGCTGAGGAGGAAGGTGAAGAGGAGAAGGAAACAGACATGGCTCCAGCTTCTCCACAGAGCTTAGACAACCACAAAAGTGAGAAAACTGTTGTAGTGTAATTTCACGTATGTCATCACAACATTTCCAGTTAACACATACAGATACATTTAATGACAATGTTGGTGGTCTCAATTATTCAAATATATCCCTCTAGTCTTATATTCTTGTTTATGCTGACAGGTCAGAAAAGTTCAGACGGCACCGTTATCCCCAACGACTACTGTGACTTCTGCCTGGGAGACCAGGACTCCAACAGGAAAACCGGGCAGGCCGAGGAGCTGGTGTCCTGCTCCGATTGCGGACGTTCTGGTGAGTCTGCAACTTGGATAAATAACATTTATCTCTCCTGTTTGTTCCCGTTAGTATTGATTTAATTACAGGAAGTAGTCTTCTATCTAGAAAACTGCTGCGTCATTATAATAACTTTAGTACCACAGTGTGAAGGAGCTGTTAAAAAGACTCTCCTGCCAACAGGAAGAGGAAGGGAGAGCATTTAAAGCTAGCATAGGTAGAGCCATACTCCATCAATGAGTGATGCTAAACCAAGCTCTAAGCTAATAGACCTAAGCTTACTTGATAAGCTAAACTAAGCTAATAAGCTAAGCTCTGCTCTGACTCTTCATAGAAGATGAATCATACAAGAAATTACTTTAGAAATAAATAAGATTTGCACAGATTTGTTATCTGAGCCACACTTTCTCTTTGTTTCTAATACACATGTCATTATTGTTTTCTTTTGCTTCCTTTTATCCATGGTCTTGTTCATGTATATTCTTGCTTTCTTGCCATGTTTATATTTTGTTTATGGAGTTAAATGGAGTTTTCCTTAAACAGCCAAATACTCTTTAAAGGTTAATTATAATGTAATTTATTAAAATATTATGTTTTCAAAGACACACTGATAAGCACAGTTATTTTGGAAAACTGTTACGTTGCATTTTTATACAAGTCACTAAAAATGTGTCAGTATACTATTTAGATTTAATTAAATATTGAAGATGTGATGTGAATTAAGCTTTCAGGTTAGTGGTTCAGTGGGATATCAATGAGCCTTTCTGACATAAAGAATCAAAAACCAGCCACTGGAGCTCTGCAGTATCACATTAAAGTCTGCTTGCTTCCATCCTGCATGCTTCTCCATGTCTGCCATCAGTAAGGATTTCTGCTTTTACACGACATGCCTTCACTCTTCCAGTTTTTTTTCCCCGCATCATTTTTCCACATATGGCTGCATTTTTCCTGTCGTTTTTCTTTCCCGTCTTGTTTTACACTGGTTAACGCACATCTACTGGATAATCTCCGCAAACTATTGCTTAAACCATCCGCAGAAAGAGAGCGAAATATGCATTCCCGCAAATGAGTTTGCTAGACCAGCTGCAAGAAAGTATGGCCTTGTCTGTGCTACTCTGACACTGATGTTTTCATGGTAGCTGGAAGAGGAGGAGTGAAGCAGGATGGGAGGAAGCTGAGTGCTGTGGAGGAATTGTTTGGCAACACGTCAGACAGCGAGGGCTCCACCTTTCATGGCTTTGAAGATGCAGAGCTGGAAGACGATTTGTTTTCATACTCTGAGGCGGTGGCTGACACCTGATAACAGGACATCGGCACTTTTTGGACTTCATGGCAATAAAATGCATCAGAGAACTTTTTACCTCTGCGAAGGACCGCTTTGGCTGAAGCCGAAAACACCTCTGGCAAATCTGCTTTTGTGCAGGATTTTTTCAAGGATCCTCTGCAACTTCTTGATTTGTACAAGTTGTCTGTCATGGATAAATGAACTTTTTTACTCCCGCTGAGCTCATGGATCCTGCAGTGACAAAAATTCTTAGAAGCAAGACAATGAGACTCACTAAAAGCTTTTTGACTGTGTTTGTGCCAGATGATCAGTATGCTGGACTAGCATGACTGTTAAACCCTTAATCACTCTGTACTACAAAGGTTCATACTTCTGTGAACTACAGAGTGAGGAATCTATGCAGAAAGATGCACTTGACAGGGAATGGGTTAAACATGGATATTTAAGCCAAACAAATAGCTAAAGAGGACAGGAAGCCAAGAGGTAAGAGCCATTACCTTGTTGTTGCTCCTACTTTTATCCACTGGAACTGAGAAGGAACTCTCATTGTGCGTCCTGTTGTTTAGTGGTTCCTATTTAAACTGGTAAAGTGTCCTTTGAAGACTTCCTCCATTACAGAAACAGTTCTGAGTAAATCCTAAGTGTAATAAGCAGTCATATAGCCTAAGTAATTGGAACTGCAACGTACCAACGGTCTCAGAAATATGGATTCAGCTACCAAGGGTTTGATAAAAGCTTACCAAAGGAACTAAGTCTAGCATCAGCAACACGGTTTTCATAACATTAACAATTCACTATAATTTGTTTATTAATGTTGTTAAACCAAAGGATACACTATTTTAAATGAGATGGGGAGGCCAGTCATGGTGGGTCTAATTTGCATTAAAAGTCAAGCTAGGAGTAATGGTATAAATCAGATGAGAGATGAGTTTTTAGTCATCAGTAAATGCCTGGAGTCTTCTCAGTGTAGTTCTTTGGCCTTAGGAAATCTTTCATTTGTGCTCGGGTCATGTTTTGTGTTTGTTTTTTCATTCACTCTTCAGTATCTGATTGAGACTAATAAATATTTATGTCTCGTCTGCCAGTCCAGTTATAGGTATGCTCGTCACAGTTTGGCTCATGATATCCCACTGACTGAAACAGAACAGTGCATATAATAGCACTTTTATGCTGAGAAGCCATAAAACACAAGTGATTTGAAGAACATGATATTGTTATTGTGAAATATTTCTTCTGGACCATACATCCTCTTCGGCAGCAACAGCCTGTGAAAGCATTACCCTCCCCAGTAAGACAAAACCAGTCGGGGAAAACCTGGCTTCTCCCTGTAAATCCAGTCAAGAAACCACAGGAGGAGAAAGCCCAATCCTAATTTCTCATCCTGCAATCCACAACAACAAGAAGATCAGCAGCCAGTAGGATGCCCCCACAGGATGCCCCCACAGGTCCCCTGCTCATGTCCCAGCAAGAACGAGCTGTTTGTGGTGGTTTTGATTACATCAATATTAGTTCATCTTAAATGTGTATCTTTGTGTTGCAAATGTATGGGAAGATGATGAAACGGGTCTTCTGTATGTTTTTTTTAATGGTCACAACAGTGTGTTAGAAGCATATGTGTCACATGTTAGTGTCAACATGGTAGTTGTAGTTAAACATGTCTGTTTTACAGAGAGTTAGTTATTTAGAGTGCTGGAACTCAGCAAGCTGGTGAAACTTGTAAAATGCTTTGTAAATGGAGGAGCGTCCACTATATTTCTTTTAACTTGACAAGTCTGAACTCAGATAGAAATGATGTCACCCGCAAGCGGACCACTTTCTCGTTGCTGCCAAAACAAAACGAACCAGTAGATTTGACAAAGTGGCCATGTTTGATGTTCAAGGTCAAAGCTGGAGAAGCTATTTTAACTTTCCATGTCATGAATTCAGCTTTGAGGGTCTAGTTCACTTTTTGCTGCTGTCGACTGAGATATTCTGCCTTCCAAGTTAAAATGAAATGCTCCTTCCTTCACTGCAGGCAACAGAAAACATTTCCAGTCATTTAAACCAAGGCATTTACTCTAAAGCACTCCACTCTTTCCCCCCTTCTCTCCCTTTATTCCCATCTTGCTTCCTACCTCACCGCCCCTCTGCAGGTCACCCTACATGCCTACAGTTCACTGAAAACATGATGCAGGCAGTAAGGACATACCAGTGGCAATGCATCGAGTGCAAGTCTTGCAGCCTCTGTGGCACCTCAGAAAATGATGTATGTATCACAGACTTGCACGTCCTCTTAAAATGTCCCTTTGAATCAGTTTTGAAGCACCAAATTTGGCCTTTTCTATCACCAACCTACATTCTGCTTGTCATAGACAATAATTACACTGTAATGAACTCTGAAAGCCAATATTTCAGCTGATATATACGAGGATCAGTTGTCATAAAGTGACATGCTCATATTCGTAGCTTCTTGCTGCATGGGTTATGATATTGACTGTTTGCTCTTGATGCAGGACCAGCTTCTGTTCTGTGACGACTGTGACCGAGGATATCACATGTACTGCCTGAAGCCTCCAATGACTCAGCCTCCTGAAGGTGAGAACCCCACTCACAGGTTGTAGAAAACACACTGGGACTTCATACTACATATATCATGCACTGTATATTGGGGATAGGCTGCAGGCGAAGGCTATATATGGAAAAGAGTGAAAGGACCCTGATTTCATCTTGTCTCTGGCTCTCTGTGTCTACAGGAAGCTGGAGCTGTCACTTGTGTCTGGACCTGTTAAAAGACAAGGCCTCAGCCTACGGAGAAGCATAACTCCCCTTTGAATCAAACGTGCACACAAGATACGTGTTTGTACATATACATTAACTGGGGGACACGTGAACTTACATGTATTTGGAGAAATTTTTTCAGCTAGAATCAAAAACACTCACAAATGCACACACACACACATTCCAGTGCATTAGCAGGCTCAGGGCAGTTTCCTGTGTGAGGAACAGAGATCCTCTACCTCTCATAAAGCAAAGCAACACTCAACAGATGCAAATGCCATCAGCATGCAATCTCCACCACGCGTCGACTAACAGCAGATCTGCTGCTCGGTCGTTTGTCTACCTCACCACTCAGCGGGCGGCAAGAAGCCAAAGCAAGATTGATAACGCTCAATACTGTGCAGTACACGTGTGTGAGACGCAGGTTTACTTTCAACCAGACAAATTCAAATCTCTGGACGTTTTCCATCCTGTTTAAAATTTATTGGAGTATTTTGGGATATATATATTCCGAAGGCATTTGCTCAAGCTGTATCGGTTCCTTCTTCTGCTGCTTGAGATCTGCGACGGGGGGTGGCTGGAGTGAGTTTGACAAATGTTTGTTTGAATTTCTCCTTCCAGCTCCATTCCTCTCATGTGTTTAGACTTCGCAGTGACGTTCTTGTTTTATATCTGGACAGGCTCAGTGTTCGTTATCCCATCTCTCACAGGTTTTTGTCAAGCTTTGTGAAATTTATTTCCACCACTGAGCGGAAATAGGCGATAAAGCAGCTTTTAGAGCATGATGAGGTTTTTCATTTGCGTGTGTTTTTGCTTTGCTTGCAGTTACTAGGATACAGTGGTGCTCGGTGTAACAGTTTCACTTTTTTTTTTCGTAAAACAATAAATTTATTTATACGTTCCTGTTGATGGTTCAGTGTTACTGTCAAGAAAATCATTGTTACTGGAAATCTGTGGTCCCCAAACTGTTTTTGTTCACATGCCACCTCATATGTAATTTAGATCAGATAAATAAGAATACGCAAACAGAACGTAAAAACTTATAATGATAGCTTGGTGCTTGTTTTAAATGTATGAAACTGCATCCATACAAATACTAAAAACCCCCAAAATTTGGTTTCATCAGCATTTTTAGGGAGTTTATTTACTTTTAGCCCTACCAGAGCATTGGTTTAAATCTACAGTTACGCCAGTAAGCTGTCAGAAAATAAACAACAGACAGAATAAGTGGATGTTAAAACTAATGGTATATATTAACATTAATATGATACTAGGTGGCTAACATCAGAAGATAAAGAAAACCACCATTCCAAACTCTTTTTATACCAAATACTATGAGCGTTAAAGCCATTCCCAGTTGTTTAGAACTCCAAAGCTGAACAGACCAGCTGTGTTTTGTTAAGGTTGCTAAGCTGTGATTGGATATTCACTCTTCAGTGAACATTAACAGTCATTTCTTGGAGTAATTTACTACAGTATTATGTCTGTGTTTAATTGCTCCAATGAATCACAGAGGGTTTTACATTTTTATGGTCTCTCCCCATGTTTTACCCCCAGATAGTATGCAAAACACCTCTGTGCCCCTAAAGAGGGGCCATCCCACCAGCTGGAGGTATTGCAAACATGTTTATTATCAAACCTCCAGGCTCTCCATAACCTGAAGCAGTATTTACTCCTGTATCCTGTTGGAAACTGCCACCGTTCATATGATATATATGAAATTCTGCATTATCGAGGATAGAACCATGAAATTGTACTGCAGCCACTCTGCTTCTATTTATCTGTGTTTATAGGGATTTCTGTTTCTTTGATTTGATGTAAAACTGAGTTTTTAACAAAAGTTTTTATCCCACCTATGTAATTTATATTTTGTACTGAGTAAAATTTGACATTAACTTAATGCTTTCTTAAACTAAGTTTGATCTTAAAAGAGGCGGGAAAAAAACACGCTATGAATTGTCTCCATAAAAAGAAGAAGGAAAACCCGAATTAACTTTAAGCACACATAGTGTGCAAGCCTTGACGGGATGTTACATTGTTGTTGTGATTTTGTATTTAATATTGCTCTTCCACTGACAATCATGTTAGCATAGATCCATCATGTTAATAACTTCCAGAGGGGTTTCTTGTGTTTTTTATGGCAGGTATTATGAACCCGTGTGTCTTCCTTTACAAAAAAAAATCATAGATGTCATTTTTATATGATGCAATGACCACATTGAGTCAAATTGTGTAGTATTTTGTTAAAGGGTACATTTTGTGTTAAATAAAGGCTTCTCCATCAATCTTGTTTCTGTGTAATGAATCAGCCTATTTGTGTCTTGGCTTTAGGAATATGAGTACAAAATATCTGTGAATGTGTAATGGATCAGAGATAACTGAATGTATTACAGATCTTTGATCATCTAATGGTTAGTTTAGCCATCATCTTACTTTTACTTTCCCATACATGTGGATGTATTTCTATTTATGCAGCATCTTCACTGAATGGAATGGAATAAGCAGATGCTCATTTCAATCTAAAAAATGTCTCGCTGCTACAGAAGGTAGCAGATAGCATTTTCCAAATATTACCACTAGGGAGCAATATTGGACTAGAAAATATCTATAATGTTGAGTAAAGTTCTAAATCTTATCTTCTTTACAGTTGGGACAAACAATCAATTTAAGATACTTATAAAATTATATTTCAGCCAAGAAAGAGAGTTATGATGCCATCATATCTTATTCAGGCCTTTGATTGCAAAACTGCAGAGAACAGTGCTGTGTTACTTCCACAGTTTGTGTCTTTTAGATACTCTTAAGAGTTTTTACAAAGACTTAAGTGATCATCCTTATCACCTCACAAATTCAAATATTAAAGAGATCAATTGTAATGATTTGCATGTTTGCTTATGTCTCTCCTACCAGGAAGGTTGTTGATGTATTTCATCCAGCTCAAGATAGACAGTGTGTGGTTCTACAGGTTTCAAAATATTGTTTTTTAAGTCAGTGAATGGATGAAAATGTACAAACCCGTAAAATGTGACCTGGCAGAGGAGTCAGGAAGAATGCAGATTTTTCCAGGCTGGCCTGAAAATGAGCTGCAGACACATACTCTGCTGAGGTCAACCAGCTGTTGGCAAATGACACCTCCTCAGAGGTTTAGAGAGGGAGGTCAAATAAAAGGTTAAAAGAAAAAGTTTCCATTTAAAACATTTTTTTATGTATTGATGGCTACAAATGCTTATTAAAGTTGAAGAACTTTTTATGATGGAGCCATTCTGCACCCAGAGGTATCAGGTGCAGCCTGCAGTCTCTGTTTTCACAGTAAATACAAAGCTAAACAAATAGCACTTTGTTAACAGTTTCATAGAAGCATTAAGTCAAATTGTGTAATTTGTTAAAGGGTACACTTTGTGTTAAATAAAGAATTCTCCATAATTCTTGTGTAATGTATAAACTGAATTTTAACACCTTATTGGTATCTTGACTTGATTAAGAATATGAGCACAAAATAATCAGCGAAGGATCCAAGATAAATGAATGTATGTGAGATTTTTAAT